>JAOBYH010609768.1:0-14289 GCA_025403525.1 Umimayanthus kanabou | reverse complement strand
TAAAACAAAGCAGCTTTGTACACTTCTTTTGAAATTTTTCGAGCTTCACAACCAGTTAATTCTATCAACTATGATGCGACACTAAGGGGTATTTTCAAGAAAATATCTCGTTTTGTGGAAGCAGCTTTGAACTCTCAAGAATGGACAACACGAGAGTACAGCCGGAAAGGCTCAAGTATACCGTGTGTGCTATTCTGTATTTACTTTTTTACGTCGTAAAAGCATTTTAAAATGATCAAGTAAATGATGTATTCATTAGTTTAATATTTTTTTCACTTACAACTTTTTTTGCTATTTTGCATTGTTGGAGTAACGTCACTGAGTTGCAAGCACACTGAAACCTATGAGTGAGTGTCATTGATGTGAGATTTGTTTTAAATACATTCCTGTGACGCCGAGCGTGCGTATGTGCGAATTTAGAGTATTTTCCAAGAGAGTTTGAATTGGTTTACGGGGCTGCAAAACGCCATCCGAGCAAGTCAGAGTTGAATTTATAGCTTAAATTTATGACCCTTACATTTCATTTTCAAGCAACCAAAAGTGTATACTGCTGTCCCGCACTGTGCATGTGGGTACTTTTAAACCTAAAGGTTTTAACTCGGTTGATGAAACCCCAGGGATGACCACTCATTTTTTATTTCCCGGAAAGAGGTTTGTGTGGTCCAAATTCATAATTGTTTTTTAAGACTGGAGACTTATCTGTGTACAATTGTAAATCAGATTATTTGGTAATTTATTCGATAACCTGGTTTAAGGCTTTTCCCATATTTGCTTATGTACTTTTTAGCGTGTCGAAATTGTACAACTTGTTAATTTATTTAAGCAATGAAAGTGTACAGTGTATAGTAGTTCTTTTAAGATTGCTGAATTTTTAACCTTGGTCTTTACAACAGTACCTGTATTGCTTGTAATAATGTCTATATTGTGGGGCCGAACAACTCATTTGAGTTACATCCCTTAAGAAGAAATAAACAATTATGTTGAATATTAGATACTGCACCAAAACAATTCTTCCTGTCACCGAATCATGAGTATTTTTTAAAAATCAGTTTCTGAAGAAATATATCATTTGATCACGAGTTTACTGTTGATTGTTTTACCACAGGAACAAATCAAAATCTCTCCGTTTTAAAGCACTCAAGGGCCTTGCCCTTTCATTTGTTAAGAGAAACTAACTCATATATTGATATAAACGAGATTAAATGCTTATATGATACTGTAAGTCTGTTCTGCGGGACGATAAATCATCTCCCGATATAAACGTCTTGTAAAGCGGAAAGCTTTGAACACAAATCTTCAACATAACGTTTTGTTTGAAAACAAGATCAGTGTAAACTGCTTTATCGATATTTCTCCTGTTTCCTGTCGAGCTGTGTTTATAAAAGTTTCAGTGGTTACTGATTGACAGACTTAAGAGTGAAAAGAAAAACTTCGCTCGTGTCGCGTGGAGCACGCGTGCCATTTCGACTTTTGATGACGTAAAGCTATTTACCGCAATTTTCGCTCTCTGATAGCCAGATCTCTCGTGGATACCTTATCTCGGTCAACAGAACAGCTATTATAAGAGCTTTCGATACATAACGGAAAGTCGAAATCCCAATTGTATTTCCTTTTCACATCAAGCTCTTTATTTTAAGCCTGGATTTAGTGCGATTTCAACTTGTATAAACGGCTTAATCACATGAAATGAAATCGATTTTCGTGGTATGAGTGTTTCATAAACCAAAGGCGGCTCAACAAATCAAATAAAGCCTGTATCACTGACATTGGTTTAGCGACGAGAATTAACGAAATTGAGGTGAAAAAAGTAGGGAATAAACTCTGTTTCGCTATCAAACGCAATTCCGTGTTTCATTTGTTTAAAATGCAAATCTGGCTGAGCGAGGGCAAATTGAGCCTGTTTTCCATAAAAAGCAGACATGGTAATGGTTGAGACTAATTTCACACGCTGTGATATTAAACATACAAAAGCGCTTTTGAAATTATTCAAACAAAGTTCAAGTTTAGTCTGAAGCTGCTGATAAAATTTCGACGCGAAGATGGACTCAAGCGAAAAGTAGTATTTTAATATCCGAATGGTTTGTCGAGGGTCGGATCCAATGAAAACAAGTTGTTCGCACGTGTTACAGCAAAAGGTTTAACAGTTCTTTGTTCCAGTTATCTTGTTCGCTATTGTTCCGACAAATATAAACAACACAAATCAAGCTATGAGAACACGGAACCATGCCAAAAGGTTGTTTATCTTCATTATTGAATTTCGTTTACAATGACTCGAAGTGTGAGACGAGGTCCGTTTGTTTGGGCTGTTTGTCAGGTCAAACATTTCCGTGCTCAGGGAGTGCTTTCGTAAATGTTTTGCGCTGGGACAGGACACAATCATTGTTTGTACCTTTTCAATAACCTCCCAAACGAACAAATTAGATGTAGTACATGTTCTGTGAACAATTGATGGTTAATTGTGTGTTCTAGACTTGTTAATTGTCAAATAATCGATTGAATTACATCTTAGTACATGTATATGCAGATACAAGGAACCGATTGTCAATCAAACCTTGCAACATTTAGAGCGATTTTCAATGAGACCTTTAGACGTACGTCACTCATCACTCCACTTGTTTCACAGCTGGGAGTGCCCGCGCACAGTTGCCAAGCATGCATAATTCTAAATTTTGTTAGGAAATATCTTCAAACTGTGTTTGACTAAGTATTTGTTATGAATGACAAGCCATCTGCCTGATCTGATGCTTTCACCTGACAGCGGTATGTTAGTCTTTTCCAAATGAAAAGGCTACTTTAAACCAACTAGAAAAGTCGAAAACCACTCGAGTCACGATTCGTTCGACCGTGAGAAACAGCGATGAATCCGAATGGACGAACAATGGACAAGCCAGTGGCACGCTGACAAGCATGTAGTTGTTTCTTGTGGGCCGCTTTATTTTCTTAACAGAGATATATCTCTGATAAAAAGAACTTTGCCGTACCGACATGTATACAAAAAGATAAAAAATTTACTCAAACATTTCGATTGGTTTTACAAGGAAATAATCGCTCCCCGTGAGACTTTTGAGACAATATACAAGTTATATCGAGTATCGTGTAAAGTTGTGACAGGAACAAAATAAACAGCGGCTAGTGATAAAGAAATCAATAATCTGCGCTTTCAATTTTAGCCAGCGCAAAGGCAACCGAATAATCGCTTTCCTTTGAGTTGTCATGTCAAACGCTTCAATGACACACAATCGAGTTGGAGAGCTAATAATAGCCGGTAGAAACTTCCACCACCGCGCTTCTTTTCAATAACCGTGTGAGGCGATCAAAATTCTTTCCACGAGACACAACAGATTGAAAGCACCCAGTAAGGCGGAGCATTACACCACAAAATCACCCATGTGGGCGGGCCTTGCCTGTCAAACATGTCTTTCTTTGTTTTGGCACTAGACAATAATAAATGTTGTGGCAGTTAACAAGTCACTCTCTGCCAATCATTTCGTCGCATTTTCAATACAATGCATGTTCCCATGTTAATTCGATTGGTGGCTTGCACGGTTCTGTGTCATAAGTGTCAAATTTGATGATGGCTCTTGTCGAAGGAACAAGATGAACTGACTGAGAATACACGACTTGAACAGGGTTCGAAATTAGCGTTCCTCGACAATCCACTGATACCAAACAAGCTACATTTGTAGCGAATGTTCCCACCGACCACGGAAGCCAGTCCAAGGCTTCGTTGAAATTAACGAGATTGTACATAACATTTATTTAGAGGCAAGTACTCTAGACACGAAAGATTTGCTGGAAATCAGTTGAATTGACTTGTCTTATAACCAGTCGACAATAGCGAGGAATATAACCATGTCTAGTTCAACGGCTACAAAGATTTCATGTTCACAATTTGGATGCTCGTTTTCGCCGTCGGTAAGTACAAAATCTATGTACTTAAGTACTTGTGTGTCGCACAGAGCACACCAATCGAGCAAGATTCTCAGCTTTGGTGATGGTCGCGCGCCACTGAGCCAGATAGTGTTGTGTGCAGTTTAACCAAACTTTCATCATTTCGTTTTCAGCAGCTTGTTTTGCATGGCCACAATTCTTGTTGCGATTCTGTGCGGCAGCTTCATGATGGCTTACCTGCTCACTCAGTCTGCCCGTGTCAACTGGATCGAGTCCTTCATAACAGTCGTGTACCATCCGTTCCGGTCAACGTTTTACCACGGCCAAACTTCAGCGAAACAAGTTTCCAAATCGGGGCAGCCGATTTATCGGCCTTCTACTCACCAGTGGTATGTGGAAAAACCCTTAAATTTTTTTCTGTTTTTTTCCAGTCAATAACTTTTGTACTTGAGTTTTGCTTGATGTAGTGTACCTTTCTCTCAAGCGCTTGTCTTTCTAGAGGAAATTAATTGAAGCTAATGATCCATTCTGTCTTGTACTATGTTACGTGCTCCGTGGCTGGTTTTAGCAGGCAAGACCATGTGATTTGAAAGATCCATCCCAGAACTGGAGAGACCCGTGGTACCTTGCCCAGGCAGCTCGGCATCCCTTCGACCTACATAGCTTTGATCCCCGCACCCATCCTGCCTGTGCAGCGTTTGGAGAAAGGTAGGAACTTTTATACGCATTACAATTTGTGTCTTCTGGTGCAGGACCCATTGGCCACTAACAATTATCTATTAGTGTACTTACTCGAATGTTTAAGTAATCCTCCCAAATCCTCCAAAACAGTTAGCAGATGCGTAGTTTGCTGAATATTGCTTTCAATCGAATTGTTACATCGTATGTTCTGTTTTAATACCATTTTTATATCGATAGAAGGGCACTTAAACTTAGACAAATGTTCGTGTCCAATAGGCAATACGGGACCATTTCCGCGGCGATGAATCGGCTATAAACAACTTCAAACACTCCATTGTCAGATGTATATTTTGTACTTGAACAGCTCCGGTTTTGACTTGCTTATTAAACTCAGCTGCTTGTGCTTCTCCGCTTTAGGTTTTCGCCGATTGATTTAGCAGCGGCCGGAGCAAGAAGAAAAAACGCCACTAGAGAAACCACGAGCACGCTTAAGGCATGGTTGTACGAGCATCGGAAAAACCCATATCCCACCAAGGGGGAAAAGATTATGCTTGCTATTATAACGAAGATGACCTTGACTCAAGTCTCGACTTGGTTTGCAAATGCCAGAAGAAGACTAAAGAAGGAAAACAAAATGACATGGTCACCAAGAAATCGCTGTGGCGAGAAGAAAGATGGCGGGGATGGAAGTGACTCTGATTGCGAGGGGATGGATGATGATGAGGACTCAGACGTGTTCGACAAAGCTGACGAGAAAGCGGACATCAAAGGTACTTGAGTAAATAAAAATTCTATGGTAAGAACTTTCTCGAGTAGGAACTATGTAAAATGGGAGTCTTCTCATGTAGTCAATTGTTTCACTTCCTTTTTTTCTGTAATTCTTGGTCTTGGTTTAACTTTTGAAATTGTCGGTCAATTTTTTTGATCTTGTATTCAACTTGCTCCTTGCTGTTGTTACCAAGAACTGTGCCATCTCAAATCCCTCATATTTGGGGCGGTATTCATGATATCTTAAGAAAACTATTTGCCAAGAGTTATCCGTTTTGGGGAGGTCTTTTCAGAGGTCAATGGATTCGAGTTTACTCCGCGATGCCATAAAATTCATACATAAAAGCTGAAGTAGACAAAAACAGAAAGAAGGGAAAATGTTATTCTTTACCGTTATCCCTGCTACTCACATTGCATCAGGAAGTCTTTTTAATCAGACTCGATTATGCCACTAGAAGTGCGGCCGGAAAAACTGACCAGAGCATTGTTGTTTGTTTTACAGACAGACAGGAACGAGAAGAAAGAAAAGAAAATATTGAGACAAATGAAGGAAGAAGAAAAGACATCCCCCTCCCTCAAAATGTCCCAGAGAAACCAGAAATCAAAGTTAAACCAATCTGGAGCGCTCCCTCGATTCAAACAGTACCGCACTCAGTTCGGAGCAATGTGGAAGACTCCCCAGTTAAAAGCTTACGAAAGTGGGTCGATGGCTGTTTTCACAATAGTGCGGTGCCGGTCCCGGTGAGTTCAAGCTCGCCTCTATCGGTGACCGATACTCCACCGGCGACACCACCTCACCGCACTTCCACCGAGTGTCCAGTTATTACTTCAGGTACGGCTGTCTGGAAATGTTGATAGAAAAAAAGTGATAGAAACATTCTTATTGCTTTTTTTTTTAAACAACTTTAGAAACACAAATTGCAGTTATCAGACAATCATGTTGACTTGTTTAACGGGAAAAACATGTTTCGTTGTGATTTAGTTAAACTAAAGAAAGGCAAGTATTATATATAGCAACGTGTCCACTTTTATTAAAACTAAACTGAAAGTGGCAACTCAAAAAGCATGGAAATAAATTTTCCAGTGTGCCCTTTGGGCTTGAAATCATAGCTGAAGATAGCAGTGCTGAGACACTGATACAGCACTTAAGTACACAACTAACAAGATTCCTTTTCTCGAGTTCATGTAGACACTACCTGAACAAAAACCAACAAAAGACAGAAAAGTACTGGATACATTTGTTTTACTTTAATCTCGCATATGCAACACACAATCTGTTATTTCAGTCGAGAAGACGATAGGACATATCTATCATGGCAGAGTTCCACCATTTTGTCAGTATCATACTGACTCATATTTCTTGAAAAGGGTGAAACCGATTACAAATTTGATGGATAGTTATTGGTTTTCGTGTTACTCTTAGTGAACCAGTAATCCAGTTTATGTTTTCGTGGGCTGATATTACCAAAACCATATGCTTCTTGCGGAGAAAAGGTTGTGTGAAATTAATGATTTCAACTTAGGTTCAGACTAATGATAGTTGAAATGGACTGAAACACATAAAGTTTCCATGGAGCTGTGTCGACAATTTTAAATTCGTCCGAGGAAGCTGCGCTTTATTTTAGACAGGACATAAACAAGGTACCAGAAAAGATTGTCGAGTTTTCAATTATACATGAAGAACTAATTTAATTACATGGTACATCGTTGAAGTTAAAGTCCTCTGTCATTTCGTTTTACAATCTTCTATTCCTATTACTAAGGACAAGAAACATTGCTTAACTTTGTGTTTTCATAATTGTTTAAATAAGATGTAAGTCCACAAGAGGTTGCGAAATGCAAAGGTTTTAATTCTTACAAAACACAAATTCACGCCAGTCGCTACCGAATGCTTGAACAAACCATTTCCCGAAACTAAACTTCTCATACTGATATTCAGTTAGAAAAAAGTGCTCGTGGCCTTTCTCCTTACTATATTTTACATGTCAAATTTAATTGGTTTATAACGCGAAATAAGCAAAGTTATGTAGGAGCTGTTTAAAGAATTGATGTGCCGCAAGGCAAATTAGTTTGGGCGTAGTTTTGTGTGGGTTCTCTTTTTCTCTGATCACCAATTACATTTTGAAGTGTTTTGTTGTTTCCTCTCGAACCTTTTCCTGTCTTCAGAGAAATATAAACAATCAGGCAACAGTCAGAATTCGTGAATAACACAGAAAAGATTAAACTATAGGACCTTCGTCTTGGTTACCTCATCATAAAGTAAAGTGTTTTTTCAAAAGACTGCAAGAACATATTGTATAGCAAAGAATCTTCTTTAAGTATAACTGAAGTTTAAACATATTCGACTTCGGTAATGCTAGAATCATATATTTAAACATTAGCAAAGGTAACTTTTTCAGCCATTCATCTCGTTGAGAAAAGGGGAAGAAACTACCAAGTATACTCTAACAAAAGCATTTTGTCTTAACCAACAGCTCCCAGGTCATGTTCGGGTTCTCCCCCAGCTCTGATTTCGGATAAAAAAAGCAGAGAAGCAAGCCCTGTGCAGAAAGAAAAAGTTAGTCCTATCCATAGAAGAGACGAAGAGAACAATTACACGAGGGAAGGATCCGTTATAAACACTTTCACGTCAATCGAAAGAAGGTAAAAAGCATCCATCAGCTGGATTAGTTTAACGCTTGACTCAGACAAACAACTGATTTATCACAGAATTAAGACGAATAATGTATTGATCTGTGGTATCTGACAAGATGCTATGCCCGAGGGCTGCCTTGAGGAAAAAACGGTTCTGTGGAACACAAGACTAGAATCGACATGAACAAGACAGGTTTAGTTTGCTTTTAATATCTTAGTTTGTTTTTAATATCTAAGGCGTTGTTTAATATTGGATGGCTGTAGAAACAAAAGACCACGCTAAACAGACTATCTAATTGTCTGGTTTCGAGGCTACTTGAAAACTCTGCACACGTTGACATTTTGTCAGAAAACAGTTGGCAGTGTCTGGAGCATTCTGCAATTCCATCGCGTTGATCTGAAGTGCTTTGGAATAGATAGCAGAATGGAAATGGAAGAGTTGGATAGTGATATTGTTTTGACTGCCAAGTCTAAGATAAGTCATGTTTGGTTTGTTTTGTGTTGAAGCTACGTGTAGATCTGTTTGCCTCAAATTCACACTTGTATTTTTCATCGTTTCCAGGTCACCCGAAAGAGCCAATTACAGAGAATTTGATGCAGCACTGGCGTTGACGACGCTTTCTGCCCATTAGATCTGATTATTTATTGTAGTTTTCAACAAGAATGTCTGGGTTTGAACAAAATTAGGCGAAAAATTGTACAAAAGTGATAATTGCTTAGATTGTTGTTTCGTGTTTGGTTGGCACCAAGCCATCGGTGAAAACATTTGACGTCGAAAAACATTTATTGACTGTATTAATAAAATATTGGGTGTGAATAGACGAAACCCGTGGTATGAAATACAGGGTTTATTTTTGTGTTGCTACTTGTTGTGGATGTGAATTAAATTCAAGCTTTGTGCGACAATGTTGGGGTAGCTACAAGCAATCCCCAAAGCAAAACAGTAGTCAAATGAATCCTTAAAGTGTTTTTGACTAGACTTTCTCACATTTGGAAGCTTTTTAATTCTTTGAGATAGTAAAAGAAGTTTGTAAATTAGTACCATGTTCAACAAGACTTGAACCTCTGGTTGTACAGAAAAGTTTAATTCGATACAGTGACAAGATTGTATTTGTAGTTGCAGAGAGATTCAGTAATTTTGAAAATAAAACAATTTTAGTAAAAACAAGTTGGCGTGGTTTATTGAGTGAGATGTGTGTTAGGCAAGCTGTTAACAAGCTTTTGCAAGATTACAAGTAAACATTACCAGTTCAAGCAAGAGGAATCTGTTGCTTTGGGATGATTTATATAGATGTCAAAACATATAAATACATGTATATACACATGATCTCTGAATAATTTTACCATTTGCTAAGAAAAATCTACCAAAGTAGCATATGTCGAAATCCAGTTGAATCTTTTTTGTTGGAAAAAGTATTAATGTTTATCATATTCTGTCTGAAAAAGGGGTTTGGGAACAAAGAAACACAATGACGCTATTTCCTATTAGGTGTTGCTGTAGATCAGGACTTGTCTAATATATTTTACACAAAATCAGGAAACCCCATTAATTATGTTACAGTTTCTGTTAAAAGTAAAACTTCGATGGAAAAAAATTTGATCGATGTTCTTGAGATGTGTGCTCGCGTGAGACCGCTTTTATAGATCGAGCCACTGTTTATCAATTTTCCTTTGATAAATACAATAAGTTGTCCTGTTGAGATGCATCTTCTATGGAAATCAAAAATAATTAGCTTGTTACACGAACAATTGTTTTCAAAACCCTAAAAAGTAACTTGCTACCGAAGTATGAATAATTTTAATCATGGTTGATTTATTTCCAAAGCATAGATTTAAAAAGAGCTCCGAAATATTCTGATGTTCAACATAGTTATTATCAAAGTTTTCTTGCGGTGGTGATGGCAATGATGTTTGTAAATAACAAGGTTTAATTTTCATTCGATCCCATTAACTAGCATTGAATGAACAAGAAGTAGTATTTCCTCGATATTTTGGTTAGTCATAGAGACCCTGGTGTCTCATATGCTTCGGTTTTGTAATAAAATATTTTATTTACCAACCCAACACAAACGGCCAAAACATTGGATACTTTTAATCAGTTGACCAAGGAAATAATTGACAGTTGAAACAAGGACGGATATGGTGGATATGTTGTTTGTAAAACTTGAGTTGGGCGATGAGACAGTTGATACAAACTTTACATGAAACAGATCTGCAGCCAATGTCCTTCCTCTATTTATCGGCGATATTGCGAAGTGAGATACCTAAACAAACAAACAGAATCTTGAATAGTGCCATTTGAATTCGACCTTTGCAAACAGCTGGGCCACATGCAGCGGTGATAGAAACTTGCCAGTTTTTCATTTCCCTGATAAAACACAACTTTTACCAGACCTTTTGTGCTCGGGCTTATCAGCGTAGACCGGTTCGTTAATAACATTTTGATTGATACCACCTTCTGAAACAAACACGACAGTTAATAACAAGTTTTGGCAAACTTTCATGCACAAACTAAATATTGAAATAGAGAGTGTAAACAGTGTATAGTGTCAAGTATTGTGAGAAGTATTAAACCAATCGAATCAAAAACGTTCAGCAAAATTTCTTAAACTTCAACTTCTTCAATACTGGCATTTTCAAATATATACTGAATTCCCAAAGATGTTGTTTTCTCTTTTTGTTAATATACGCCGCATTAACTTTTTTATTTCCAGTTTCTCGTAATTAAACCGCCAAATTGTAGCGACAATCAAAAGACTTCCAAATTTCAATTTCAAAATCACAGAAACTGCGATTCCATGCTTCATATTTAAGCTGTTGCACCACAGACATAAATTGGACAAAAATTGCACTGGAACTACAAATATTGTGCTTGTGACTCTTGAGAATGGTTCGAATATGTTAAACACGGTTTCTTTTCAACTTAGCGCGACTGTTTTGTTTGTTCTGCTTCCGATGGACAAACACAGATGCCGCAGTGCCTCGGTCTTGAGTGTGGTAAATGATGAATGTACGAAGCTACTACACGCGTAGCTCGGTACTTTTTGTACATATGACCGCAACACATGATTTTCGAGACATGATTCGAAGATCATGAATGGCAAGGGGAATTATACATGATATCAATAAAAGAAACAGCAGTTTGTTTGTTCACACGCAAACACAATTGGCGAAAACTTGTTAAAAAGTAATATTTTAAATCAAGTGAATTTGCCGTTATTCTGATTTCTGTCGAGGTCTGTCAATGTTTCTACTCACTTAAGAAGTGTCATGACTTTTAAAACTTTTGTCACATCGTGATCGTGTGTTCTAGTGAAATGAGGAGATACATACACACATAAATAAATTAACGATTATTTTTGGTGATACAACCGATTTTCTGACAGTCAGTTCATACAGTTTTGTATTTACCTATTTGCAACTCGATACAACATTTGCCAGTTTAGTGCGGTAAACACATGTTCATACTTAAACTAATCAGAAAAATTCTCAATCATAGCGCGAATCGAAAGATTCTAAAATTTTTCATTTCTATCTGTTGAAGAAACATGACATTTGAAGCCACAAATAGAACTCTGGAGTTTTGAACGAACAAAAACGTTTTACTGATCTTTCGATTTTATTTAAACTGGGTGTTTATGGAATAAATTTTAAACCAGTTGGTGTGTAAGTGTGTATGAATGTTCAATTGACTGTAACTTCTTAATTAAATCAATCAACTATCACTTGTTTAACATGGAAAGCGGTGGTGAGATTTGTACAAAGTTAAACCTTCCCACTCGAAGTTTTGACAACATTGTACAAACGACATCCTGCGGACATTTTTAATGTTGTACGGCATCTTACACAGCTTCAGATATTACGAATATAATTCGAATAACAAATAGAAATGGAAGCTATGAAGTAGTTGTCGGTATAAAACGAGGTTGAATATGAAGTATAAAATCAAGCAATTTTAATGTCGAGTTTACCTAAAAGAGGTCGACATTTAGCCAATGTCTTGTTTCCAATATTAACATTCTTTGCCAAATCGCTGATCGCCAGCTAAGATAAGACTTTTTGTGAAATGCGTTTCAGCGTTTTCCGTTTTGAAACTGTTGTATTGCATTTTAACATAGGGACTTCAGTTTTAGTTGTTGCCAGTAAATTTTGAATAGTTTCTGACAACTTTTCCTTGCATGATTCATTTGAATTTTTATATTTCTCTCCATATCTTTTGAAAGAATTGTAATTTTTAAAACTTAAGTTAAAGCTAAATCATTATGTAAGTTTGTTGTGGAAACCCCTTTAGGGCTAACAGATAAGTACGGATGTATATATTTGCTGCTATTACTAACTTGTTTCCAATTTGTCCGCATTTCACTTTGTAACAACATTAAATCTCTAAACAGAATATTATAGGATTTTGCTTCGGTTGAAATGTTTGCCTTTGCTCAAACAGAGTTCAACATAAGCAAAACGTATATGCAGGGTTTTCTCAAATATGAAGTAGTATGCAGTAATAATTTGTATTTAATCTTATTTTTTAAAATACATTTCGCAGATGTTGTTCAGAAAGCTGTTTACAATCGGTAATATAATATACAGCGTAATGCTGAAACTAGAAATGAAAAACATAAAGTGTCAAAGTATGATTTAAAATAATATAATTGATAAAAATGCCAACAGTCGACAAAAAACGATTTTTAACCTGCAGCATAATACTAAACGAATCTTTTTGTTTTCACAATGGCAATTGGTATTTCCTGTGAAGCTCTACTCTGTTGTGTGGTGTTAAACGTTTTAAACATCTCATGGACTGACAATGTTACTGGAAAAGTGTTTTGAATATGTTTGTTTCTTTCCCCATGAGCAAGGCGAAGATCCTCTGTGCAATTCAATCATGTTGACTCGTAAGATTTGACAAGTTCCAAACGATGAATGCTTAGTTAAAAGTTGAATACATCTGGCATTCCAACTGTACCAAATCTGAAATTTGTTTCCAACTAGTAACTTAATTCTTCCAGGAATAAAACCTTAATTTAACTTTAGGTTATTTCAGACATAGAACCATTGCTTTCCAAATCCTTTTCATTTGTTAGCAGGCAAACTGCCGCGGCCTTGCTTAACCCGTTAGGTATAAAAATAAACTTAACGCAAACTAGATCTGAATTGCTCAGTGCCAAACGTGTAAAATTACAATGCTTCACTCTTTGGTGAATTTTGTATATATTGTACAGACATATATGCATTTCTTATCAGTCTTTGAATGGACAACAAGACAAGGAGAACGATCCAGAGCTGTTTAAATTTTTGTTTTAATGTGTTTTTTAAAAAGACAACATTAAACGTACTACTCTGATAATTTCTCATAGTTCAAGCAGAAAAATGTATTGATTAAGGGGGAGCAACACCTTAAATTTTGGTCGTGACTAGGGGATTTGGAGAGGATATTTGAAAGGGAAAAAAGGTTAATAGAACGCAACAAACACTTCCCCTAAGCAAGCAAGTGCCATTCCTCGGATAGCAAACGAGCTGGCGATCGTCCATTAAATATTAACTCCAAAAATTAATTTTAAACTTACCTAAAATCCATAAAAACTAAAAATTCCTTCAAAATTAACAAATCGCCCCCATCACTTTTTGTCCCAATTCTCAAAATATTTGTGAATCTTTATCAACTACAGTACTGTGTCGCTATGATTTAAATTTGTATTTTTCTAAATTGCAACGGAGATACCGGCGATTATGACGTAATTAATGCTGAAAATTCGACATTATGTGTTGCTCCCCCTTAAGTATGGCTTTGGTTCAAATGCTGGTAAAACGTTATTGTAAACCAAACTTAACAGGAGCCTGTCTTCACTCTTCGGGTAAGCTGTACATAGGCTTCTAAACGACGTGGATTTCTTAGTCAGCAAAGCTTAGCAAATGCTGTCTTCAATTCATTCCCTCCTATTTTACTCTTAGGATGCTTAATGCTTTCAGTGTGCAGTGACAAAAACTATTTTTTTGATCCATTTAATGATTTTGAGACACTGAAATTTATCAGTGAAGGATTGTCAAAATACATGATACCGAATAAACATCATGATACATGCTTCTGTACATTGTCATTGTTGGACACGTATTTCACTTTTACAACACTATTCAAGTCTACAATTCAAATTTCCCAAATTATGTCCAACTTTTTCGCATTTTTAAGATGACGCATCTATTGATTAAACAGACACGTCTAGACGTTTTGAGGGATGGTCATTTAAGAAATGGTCCATGCTTGGCGTGCGTCTATCGAGTTATGGATGCACGCGGGAAGTTGGGAGAGCACGAGAGAAG
>JAOBYH010609658.1:0-10490 GCA_025403525.1 Umimayanthus kanabou | reverse complement strand
AGTATTTCAAGCTTCACAAGAACTAATAATTAATAGCTATATTTATCATCACCATCAAATGCTCCTAGTTCGTTTGTTTCTCGGTTTCTCTCACACTTGCCTTGTACAATGTAGTAAGTCAGAGTTGCCCTCTCTGATCATATGACATACCCTTATATTTCACCAGTACATTATTAGTATTAGCACTAGATGCTATTACTGATACTAGTACAAATACCAATACCAAATAAATTAGATAAGTATTAATAATGTACTAAATAAATACTTATACTAAACTTATACTAAATTAAGACCAATACTAACACCAACAACATCACTAATACCAAGACCAAAACTACATGTAATTATGACAATACTAATACCAATACCAAAGCTAATGCTAATACCAATACTAACACTAATACCAACACCAAAGCTAATGCTAATACCAATACTAACACTAATACCAACATCAAAACTTCCTGTAACACTAATACCAATACCAAAGCTAAATAAATGCTAATACCAATACTAATACTAATGCTAATACCAAAACTAACACTAATACCAACACCAAAACTACCTCTAATACCAACACCAATACCAATACCCACAGTAGGCCATTCTGGCAGCTGAGCATAGTTGCACACGGTCGCACATGGTCAGACATGGTTGCACTCGGTCGGATACGGTCACACAGATAAAAATTTCTCTAGCAAATGTCTGATTGTTCACACGCTCACACACCGTCAGCCAGATAAATAAAGGTATCCAACAAATGTCATTCACAAATCTCCAACCATTGTAAATAACGTAACAGCTGTATTTTTCGTAATAGAACATTCACACTATGAACAACTGCACATCTGAGCATCAACATGCTTTTTAAAAATCTATAAAACATGTCAGTTGCACATGGTTGCACACGGTCGCACAGACAAATGCACACGGTCTCGCAAAAAATCCTCAGCTGCCAGAATGGCCTACCCTCCCAATACCAAAGCTAACATCAATACCAATGCTAATACTACAACTAATAACAATACTAACACTAATACTAACACTAATACTAATGCTAATACCAATATTAATACTAATATTAATATCAATACTAACACTAATACCATTACTTATCCTAGATTTTTAGATTAGGTTTTAAAATAGTTTACTTATCTATTGCAAAATCACACAAAATTTGTGTTTGCATAAATGCTGAATCTCTTATCAAACACCAGTGCGAGGTAAGTTTAAGGGTTTACTACTGTTGTCATTACAACGTGACCTTCAAACAAATCTTCTGTCTGAACACTTCGTTTGGGCTTCCAGTTATCAAAATGACAAGATGTTCATGTAAACATAGACATGTATATTTTGTGGTTGGTACTGCGCTGTCAATGATCACCAGAATCTGTTGCTCTGTTTTAAATACAATAGATTGTCTCTTTTTGTTTTCCAAACAAGTTAATACCAAAATACTGATATCTCAAGGTTCTGTGGTGTTTGCTACTATTCCAGCTCATTTGTATTTGTAAACTTATGTAGACTTACCAAACACTACGGCAAGAAATAAATCTATGCTACACCTTTCTACGCCAACAGGGTTTGTACTAGTTACCTAAAGTAGTTGGTTTTGCCGTCTTGGGTTGAGTAGCCACTGGCCTTCGATGTGTTGTGGGTTTCCTTGTTGTTTCTGGTGGCACTGTGGCTAAATGCATAAAATCAACCGTAAATTGTCACAATTACCAATCATTACTGTTGCAGCATTTACAACAGACTCACTAAACAGGCTGGTTTTAACTAATCGTGATTGAAAAACAATATCACAGTTTACATGTTAGTACACAGACTGGCTTTTAAAAAACTTGTGTAAATAAATTGCTTTCACGGTCGTAACAACATTTAAATGCTTCTTTCAGAACGTGTGAAAATCTATCAACACATGACAGTACCAACCTTTTTAATTTGAAAACAAATTTAATAAATCATGTCGAGTGTTTGGTGTGAACATGGTAATATCGATAATTATTCTGATATCAGGGTTCATAAAACAAACCAACATGACATACTTTTACCTATGTGTACTCGATCACTTCACTACAAAAAGCATTTTGTACTTCAAATTAATTTAGGTGTAGCTAGTCACACTTTGTTGGGAGTTGTCTGGATCAACTGAAAATCAGTTTACTTGCAAAGATAATTATTGTGAACTGGCAAGGTCAAGTCTATTGCAGCTTGCTGAGTTTGAGGCTATACAAGGGTATTCTACACAAGATCTCAAGCAAACCCGGCTAATGAGCGTGTGTGTTTTCGAAAAATATTCAGGGGTTTCAATCAGACGAAATAGTAGGAGTTGGAGGTCTATCGAGGGCTAAAGATACACACAGAAACAGGGTCAAGTTGTGGTGAAAATAGGGGTCGGAAATGGCACTAAAAAAAGTCGTTTGCAACATGTGATGCCTTGTTTTGAAATTCCTGAATACTGAAAATCTACAAATACACTGCTGAAATGAATACTGTGATAAAAGTTGGAAAATGCATTTAAATAGATCTGGTTTTTTAGCACATTTCTGAATTACGTTTCTGTTCTTGCAAACATTTGAAGTCGTGCCTTGAAACAAGAATAGGCAAATGCATAAAATTGTTCTTTGGGAGAACTACAGTAAAGCGTGATTCTAGCCTCTTTATTTTGCCTGTCCATGGCAAGAAGAAACTACAACAATGGCTTACAGACTGGAAGAAACATGAACGAACACTAGATTGCACTTTTTTTGAGTGTAGGCCATTCCAACAGCTGAGTACCGAGTGATCGACCATGACTGACCAAGCGATTGACCCTGATCGACCACGTGCAGTCGATTGATTGGGCACTAGGCATTGAACACAAGACAGCCATTATCGACCATGGTCAATCATGTCCAACCATAACCCTAACCCTAGTGTGGTCAACCATGATCGAGCGTGGTCGACCATGGTCAGTCAATCGATTGGTCAATCAGCTGCGGGAGTGGCCTATTATGCTTTTTTTACTTACTTGTAGCAGGTTTGAGTGTAGTCCTCATGGTACTTGTTTTACTTGAAGTTCTGTGAAAAAGAACAAAAAACAGCAATGGTTGAGATTGTGAACAGCAGGGTCTGGAGAAAATCGGTTGAAAACGAAATGCCATAGTTTGGCAAGTATTACAAAAACCCCTACAAAAACTACTTACAGAATAAATTTCGAAGTTGGCAAATGTGTTGATTGAAACACTGAAGTATGAACTGTTTTCTTTTTGGAAGTAGGCTGTTGAGTGCTGCTTGCCGCAGTTGTGGTCTTTCTGGTTGTCACTTTGTTTACAATGTTTGGCCCATTCATTTCAGTTGGTGGCAGGGCGGGGGTGTTGGGGTGGTGCACAGGGGGTGGGGGTGCAGTGGCTGGCTTGTTGTTGGATCCTTGGTTTGTTAAAATGTCATTCCCTGCAAAACAAAGCAAACAATAAAAATGACGTTTTACACAGAACACCTCATAATACAATTGTGAAGAGCTTCGTGCATGATGCCCTAAGTGACAATTTTAGATCACCCTTCAAAAACCTTCAAAATTTTTTACAGTAGTTTTATGCAATGTCACATGTATAGCAGATATTTTATGTAGCTAAGAAACTCTTCTGGTAATCCAAGATGGGTTTCCATCCAAACAATATCGAATGAATTCCATTTTGACTATTTACTAAGTACCTCATTCCAAAATGGTAAGAAAACCCCAATTATTGTTTCTTCATGCACTGGAGATAAACTCTTCCACTTCCTCTACCCAAATCTCATGTTTGTTTCGTAATTCATGTACCTTTTAGAAGTCCAAGCAATAAAATCCATAACAACCCATTATTGATTTTAAAATTTCCTATTAAGCAGAAAACGTTTTATGTGGCAGGTTTTAGCAACTGTACATGTATACCAGCAAATTATTAACAATCAACTAAACCATTGCGTTTCATTCCAGAGAATCAAGTTTTCATTTTAGAGAAACAAGTTTTCATTTCAAAGAATCAGGTTCTCATAAAATAGTGAGTGATACAGAATCAGTCTGATCCTCTGCAAGCGACTAGAAATCCAAACAAACTGAATATCTGTCTTGTGTTTATAATATATGGCGCATTTGTCAATAAATTGTTTCAATGTAATATAATTGCTGTTCCAGTATTGCTTTGTTTTTTAGCTCTGACTGGCATTTTACACAATTTTTTACATTTGAGTGGATTTTAGGGACATTTTTTTAAATTTTGGTTAGCCTCAAAACAGGGTCAGTCAGATCTGTGCTTCAAGTAATCAAAATACATGTAGTCTGGCCTAAAGCAGGGTGTTAACTACTTACAGTAAAAGGTCTCAACCCAGGTGAGTCAATGTTTGTGGTTGGTTGATTGTCTGGGCAGAGGGACTGTCGTTGGTCGTGACTGATGTTTCATCAACCTGTGTGGAAGTCATCTTAGAGTCAAGAAGATGACTTCCAAACAGGTCAAGTCAAAATAAGATGACTTGAAATCACACAGGTTGTCGAAATGTCAATCACCATCAACAACAGTCCTTTGCAGGACTACACCACCCCAGATGATCAACCAACCACAAACAAATATGGTAATTATTATTTTTAGTTACATGTACCTGTGTTGATGACATCGTTGCATATCTTGCAGTCGTAGTTGTCAGCACTCATGTTGAATTGCAAATCCAGCAGCTGCTGTAAATTGGTGTCCTTTTTGAAGAACTGTGGAGGTTTTTCCGATGCCTGAATTTGTGTATTAAGCCACAATGACGAACCCAGAATAGCCACAAACAAAACCAGGATCACATAACGTCCTTTGAGAAAGGGAACAGCAACAAAATGAAATAGAGTTTCCTGAAGTTTTGATCCACAATTGAAGCCTTCGCTGATTGCATTATTATCTGATCTTTCCTGTACTAATGGTGAGTTTTGAACTGGAAGCAATGGAACTGTACTTTGGTCTTCTTCAGGCATTTGAAGCAAGTCCTCGTCATCACTAATCAGCTGTAATGAGGTCTCTTGTTCGTCCATGTCATAATTAGTCTGGTTGCCATCTTGTACTGCTACCAAATTGCCTGGTAGTTGCTGCAGTGGAATAGATTCTTGCTGCCTTTCCACTGAGCTGTCATGGCCAGAGAGAAAGTGTACAATGCTTTCTGCAAGACAGTAAAGGAAACCAGACCACAACTCAATCATCATTAACGACACAAAACACTACTGAATACATTGTTTACTGTGCACAATACTGTATATAAGTCAGGTAGTGTGTTTGTTTCAAAATATGGCCCGGCTGGATAAATTTTGTTGTGGTTGGTTGATCATCTGGGTTGGTGTAGTCCTGAGAAGGGCTGTTGTTGGTTGAGAATGGCGTTTTGACAACCTGTGTGGAAGTCATCTTCAGAGTTAATGTTAGGTTGGTCATGCGGTTTGTATTTACAGCATCAGCGTAATGTAAGGTGGTAACGATGTTTAATCAATGTCTGTAATTATGGGTCGGTAGTCAGCAGAGTCTTAGTTAGCATTTAGTGTCTTGTATAAGTCAAGATGGGTAGAAACTTAATTACACAACAGACAAAAGACAAGAAAAGCAACTACAAATGGAGACTCAACAAACAACATTGCCAAACATCACAAAAAGACTGGACATGACACATAGTAGGCCACTCCCGCAGCTGAGCACCAATCGATCAACTGATCACAGTTGATCATGGTCAACCACACTCGATCATGTCCACCACGCTCGATCACAGTCGACCACGCTAGTGTTACGGTTAAGGTTTGGGTTGGGGTTAAAGTTACTGTTACAGTTGTGGTTAAAGTTGACATGGTCAACCACAGTCGATAACAGTCGATTGGCTAATGGACCCTGGTCAACCTTCAACAATCCATCAATCACAGTTGATCCATCGGCGCTTAGCTGCTAGAATGGCCTACTCTCACATGACATTAACTGGGACTCTGTGCGATGTTTGGCATACTCTACAAACCATGAACAAAGACTTACACTTGAAAGCTGGTTTAGGAAATTAGAAATAAATCCACTGAACCGTTGTAGAACTCTACCAGCAGCATACAAGAGACTTATACAAGTCACTTACAGTACATGTAACTGGCCACACAAAAACAAAACCACCACTGATTAAGACTTGCCAAGTTCTGCCACATAATTACAAGACTTTGCCGACTACCGACACATAACTACAGACATTGATTAAACAACATTACTCAGCCTTACAGTAACTACGCTGATGATGCATGTATAAATACAAACCGCATGACTGACCTACATGTAACATTGATACTGAAGGTGACTTCCGCACAGGTTGTTGAACTACCAGTCTCAACCAACAACAGTCCTTCTCAGGACTACACCAACCCGAATGATCAACCAACCACAAATATTGACTCACCTGGGTTCAGACTTTTCACTGTTTTATAGCTGGATAGATAGATAGACAGACAGACAGATATATGAACATGTAGATAGATAGATAGTCAGATAAATAGAGAGAGAGAGAGAGAGAGAGAGAGAGATAGTCAGACAGATAGATGGATAGATAGATAGATAGATCTATAGATAGATAGATAGATAGATAGATAGATAGTCAGATAGATAGATAGATAGATAGAGAGAGAGTCAGATAGACAGATGGATAGATAGATAGATAGACAGACAGACAGACAGACAGATAGACAGATGGATAGATAGATAGAAAGATAGAAAGAAAGATAGATAGATAGAAAAAATTAGAACTACTTGCTACAAATTCATATTGTTTGTTATTATTGACTCTGCCAGTTATGCCGCCTCAGACATGATATCTACGACTACATAATATGTAGTTCTTAGGTTACAGCTTCACTTGTTTGGCTTTGGCAAAAATTTGTATACTGTATTTGACCGAGTAAGTGCCCACCCCCCTGCATCAATAAATCTGGCAAAAGTTTGGGGGTGGGCGCTTACTCGGTAAGTTTCCAAAGGTAATTTGCATAATAATAGCCATTTTTGAAGTTAACAAATGCACAAATTAACCTTCAACAGTTGGAGTAACATGTGCATGCCTTGGCACATGCCTGAAGAGTCCGAGGCGTGCGATTAATAACGTGGCAAAGAAGTTGTTTATCAGTAAATTCTGGCAAAGTGGTGCTCTTAATCTTATCTGTCTGGAAAATAAACAACTTATCACTTGGTCAACGTTTATCTTGTCAAATTTCAACGTGATGCTGTCTCTCCTACAGGTGTCACTGGCCATTTTCAACACCACAATGTTAAATTTGACCTTCACGCCATTCACAGCAAATCTACTGACCCCAAACACAGTTCTCTGCGTTCACTTAATTTAAAAATTTGAAAATCAACACAGAACTTGCCACCGTGTCTGCCTGTGCAGTCATGCCTTTCATTTGTTGTCTGCATTTCTAAAACCGCATGATTTCTCATGATTGTTTTTGCTTGAATATCTTATTTTTTGATAAAATAAAAGTAACAACTATATCAAAAAAAATGACAATAATTATTTATTCCAGTGAGTCAACCTGCAATTAGGCCTTTCTTACACGCGCGAAGAAAAACAAAGTAAGAGAAAAAGACAGAAAATTATATTGGCCGTCATGCTCTTGACCTCATGTGGAGTTGTAAATTTCACATCACATCCATTTTCAGTTGTGTCAATTATTTTTATTTCTGCATGCTGTTGTTTTCAGTGTTACAAAACAGTTAAAGTGTGAAATCCCAAAATATTGAAATAACCAAACGCAGTTTCATTCACAATTGGATAATTGAATCCCAATTGACGTGATCATGCCACATACGGCAAAAGCTGAGAATAATACCAACGCTAACATTTTAGATGTCGAAAAAACAACTTTTGCGATGCTTTTGAAGCGGCACCAAACATGCATCAATCAGCAAAAAATATTGTAGACTTTTTGCAATTACAGAAGTCCTGAGAAAGAATTTACCGCAAATAATTCTTCCAAAAATACCCCTGTGCAAGAACTGCGGTCTGAAAAGGGGGGTGGGCGCTTACTCGAGCATGGGCGCTTACTCGGTCAAATACGGTACTTTGTGATCAGGGTCATTACAGATATCCTATAACATTTACATGTAGTTCCAGTGTTTCACGGTAAGTAGTAAATGGGAAGAGAATTCTCATGGTATTTACTTCTGCAAATACTCTAGCTTATCTGACAGGTAGTTATAGGAAGTGAGTTTATGAAAAACTGGATGTCTGGGCATACTCTGTGCTGGGACGGAGGAATGTACATGTAACATGAAAGTTATGAACAACAGATGTGATCATAAAACAAGAACATTCACAAACCAGGTAGAGATGAAGCTCCGCTCCCAAATGAGCAAGGAAGTAAACGTGCCAGCTTTTGTGCCACCCAGGCTTCCAACCATGCTACATATCGGTACCAGATATTCAGTGCAGGTGGAATGGTCACAACTACTGTTAACCAGCACATACTCACAATCAGTGCCATGAACAGGCCAAAATCATGCACTGCTGGCATCTGGAAATGGTACAAAAACAGTTTTTACTTCATGTCAACATTGTGCTGAAATAATTACATGTAACAAAGTTAAATTTTAACATAATGCAATTTGTTGAAGGTCTTCCTAAACCAATACATGTAAAAAGATCTTTACCAAATTCTAATACCTGTACATACATGTAATGTTATTAAGCTTTACCCCTCTCAGACCCAAACATGCTATATGATGTATTGCTGAATTCTCCTAAACTGTCTCTGTAATTTCCTTGTGAGCAGGACAGGAGAATTTTGTTTTTCATCTTAGATAAATTGCTGTATATGATAATTAGCTTTATTATCATCATTATTTTTATTCTGTGTGGATAATGTAAGGAGAATTTACATGCTGATAAACTGGCTGGAGCTGAGAGGGTTAAATGAAAATTACCAGTATTCTGGGGCCTACTGCAAATCTTTTCAGATGTTGGAAATGCTCAAATACGATGGGGATGAGAGGGGGGGGGGGGGCGAAGATGCTTAATAACTTTTAAGACAGTTTAGACTTTTTTGGAGCATCATTTTAACACAACAAAATTAACATCTGCAAGGAATATAGAAGTCATTTCTTAGTTTTGAAATCTGATATCTTGAAGAAAATGTTTTAAAACTAAAAAGATATGAAAAGGTCAATTAAAGCTGTCCCATTGTGAGTTGTACAGTTGCATAGTTATCAGGGTTTTCAGTAGAAATTTTCAAGAGTTGTCCTAGGGACACCTTTGTTCTTGAATTAGGGGTCCCAAATAAATTTTAAGGGGTCCCACCTAATCGATGAAAAAACGACTCGCAAGACCAGTTCGTGTTTTCCAATTTCAGTCACATAATTATACTCAAATTTTTCAGTCTCTTGACGTCCAAAATGGAAACTAAACACATCATCTTCCTTTTGCGTCAAGAAAATGATTACTTTCTCTGCTCAATAAAAGTTTCTGTCACCTAAAATTGATCTTACACGTTCACGGTATGTGTGTTCTATCGATCTTCTGTGTCCCAGCGACGCATAGCATTATAATTTTTGCGTCACAAATCATTTTTTTGCGTAAAATACGCAATTTTTTGCGTTAATGAAAACCCTGGTTATACTGCTACCTCTTAGCTAGGGTAGCAAATATGGCTACATTTTGTTATTTTTGGTATATGGTTAAGTCATACTTTAAGACAGTCCTCGAAATATTATTTTCTGGGATCTCCCCCCCCCCCCCTTTCTGCCACAATGTACAGGTTGTACAGAAACTCTGTGGCTCTTCTCATGATCTATTATTACCCTGTGTACCAGCACTACAAGGCATAAAATATATCAAGTGGAGAGTGCTGCAACATTTACCTGTGACAAGCAGTTTGCAGCAAATGCTGCAGCTGTTGTAAAGGATGTAAAAAATGTTGCCTTTCCTGCGGTGAGGATAGTGTATTTCATTCTCTCGTCTAGGTTTTTAGCTTGTCTTGCTTGTCGAAATGTGTTGATGAAAACAAACACATCATCGACTCCAATCCCAAGTATAACAAAGAGTGAAACAGCATCAAGAATACCCAGGGTCTTGATCTTGAAAACAACTAAAAAGGCCGCGAGGGCCAGAAAAGCTGATGATGCAATACTAAGAATCCCCCACACCGTGAGAAAAAGTGAAAATGATGTCAAGGCCAGAAGAAGGACTGCGACGATGATGAGAGTATACTTCACCAGCCTGACGTCATTCTCCAAGGCTGTCTTGACTTCATAGTCAAAGATGGTTGTACCACCATACAGAACTTGCACTTTACTGAGAAGGTAAAAATTTAAATAAATATTTAATGTTTATTTGACTAAATTAAACATGAAAGTTTGTATTTCTTGTGGTTGCTATCTTTGCTTTCTAATGTATAATCCTTGGTGTACAATATGTAGTAAGACTACTGACATACCAGGGACCGCGGAGCTAATTTGAAAGTGGGGGGAGGGGGCTGACTAGTGACTCAAGGT
>JAOBYH010609547.1:0-14298 GCA_025403525.1 Umimayanthus kanabou | reverse complement strand
TTATTATTATTATTATGTATAGGCTGTACTGTAGGCACTTTCAGACCCCCTCTCTCCCCTCCCAGCCCAAGGAACAGTATGTAGTTTTAAAACGTTTACTTTCAACTGCTTATAACTAACGTTCTTAGAGTGCATCAGCTTCTAAAAATCAGATTATATAAAGCGATAAGCATCAGAATCTTTCAAGAAGAGTTTTTAGCAATCCATGTTTGTATGCATGCATGCATGCCAGTAATTATCTGCAGGTAATAATCACCGCAATTTAGCCTAACACAAACAGGTCAGCCGCCTTCAAATGTTTACAAGATAAAAAAAATAATCCAGGTATTGTTGAAGCGGTTCTATTATAGTGGTATTACGTATGACGAACTGAGCCAGCTAAAATAGGACAAGCCAGTGGTTTTATGAATTTACTTGCACATTGACTAAAGATGCATCAAAGTTCTGATCTTATGGCCCCAAAACTCTGATAAACGTAGATCAATCAGCATGGAACAGCTGAGATAAATTGAGGAATATTAATTTTTATTACTATATTATAAATGTTAGTATTTCTGTTGATCAAAAGATCGTTTCTACAAAAAAGGAATGAAGACCATTTTTCTTAAAACTGTCTTCTGCAAGTTCTTCTGACGTTTGATATATCTATACTTAACCAAACCGGAGCTTCTATTCCACATTGTAGCTTAAATAACCACAAGATATCCTTAACACGAAAGTTCAGAAATGTACATGTAAGAAGGGAAAGTTTTGCTGGTCCTCAAATGAACTAAGTGTGTTGTTCCTTGAACTTAGTCTCACAATTTCTAAATGTCACTCCATTATAAAAGGTTTGTCATCAATAGCGTAGCTACAAAGAACTTACCGTAAATCTCAAACAATGTTTTCTTTCCTGGCTCTGGTTGGCTGTTGAGGCTATAAAGATTGGTGATTGCAAAATATCCGATCTTGTCTGCAGTATTTGTCAGTTGTGTAAAGCGAAAAGCTTTTTCTCATTTCCGCAAACCATTCTCTAAGCACTTCGGTCGCTAACAGGTCACAGTTTTCCGCAAGAGCAGTTTGTTAAAAGGACTTGTTTGTGGTATGTTTTCTCTTTGTGCCAAGCTTCTTCTTACTACAAATCATGATCTCAAGAAATTGCGATTTTGAGTAATCAAGGATCATTAATATGCTGTTGGAAGTTTGTGGGAGAAATAATTATCCTTTGAAAAGCCGGTCCAGCGAAAGTTTTCCATTGATAGGAAATGTATTTGCTGACCCCAATCAAAAGTTTATTAAATACTTTGTTTTAGTTCATTTTCAGGATTTAACCTTGTTTTATTCGTTCACTTCAGTTTAATTGCTTTCATTTTCCCAACTTCCTGTTGGCTTGAAGTCGATGATTTTCTCTTCAGAACTGTTTCCGGAGGCCGTCGTCTTTGGAACTGATTTTCAACAAAACAGACAGCAGGAAATTAAAAAGCGATTATTTTTCAGTGATGATTCTTTTAGAGCAAAACAACTGCTTTGACTTCCAAAGGCTATTCAACGTGAATTAAAAGATTGAGTTGATCCGTGGCCTTATATATTTGATGGTTTTTTCGCCAACGCGGTTTTCTCTTCGCATCGTTTATTCAATTTCGTGCTTTAAGCAAATCGTTGCCAAAATGTTGAAGCTTGAAAATTATCTTCATGTTATTTCTCAAACCAGTGTTTGATAATAATCATTATTCCTACACGCTAATACAATTTGTAAACAGATGGTTTTTTAAATGGAGTTTGGGGCTGGTACTTATTCAGAGCTGTTATTAAGAATTCAGCAGTGAAACGACTGTCTGATATGTTCAAAAGTCAGTTTGATATTTAACTCATTTTATTCGGTCAGATGTCGAGTACCGAGAACCGGGCCGCAGTCAGTCGGTCAGTCAGTCAGTCACCATCGCAATTACAACTAACAGTGAATAAAAATGGGTTAAATTTGCCTTTTTAAATTTGACATTTGTCACTTGCATTTTATGCAGCCACCTACCTAGTTGATAATCATAAGTCAATTTATACTGGCGAAACGACCATTTTGACTTGATAATGCTGAATAGTTTGATATCACTTTTCGATGAGCTAATGTTACAATAATGTCGAAAAACCTGTAAGCAAGTTTTAATAATTGCTTTAATGAGGAGTCCATCTGGGTCCTTCTTTTAGCTAAACAATCGATAAAAAAAAAAACTTCGAAGAAGTCACTACGTCAACGCATATTATAAAATAGTCGATGAAGCAACAAATATTGTTTTCTAGTTGTGACTAAAATAGGCGTTCCAGCTGTTTTGGTAGTATCTTTTACACGTATACTTTTTTAGTCGAAAACTCTAACCCAACAAAATTTCATCTCTGTTTTCAGAACAGACGTTTCATAAAACTAATGCTCTATTCAGTAGGCATTAACACTCCATAAAATGTCAAAAAACGCTGCAGTTTAACTTCACTCATGAAACACTCTGTCATGGAGTGATAGAGAGACATCCAAACTTTGGGGGCGTCATCTTTTAAAGCTGCCACCTTGGTGGGGATATTTTCGTTATCTTGCTGTTTTTCACTGCCATGGACAGCTAATTAGGAACACTTAGTCGGTTTAATGCTTTGATAGCGCCAGGTTGAAAACTTCACTGAGATGTGAAACAATACAAAAGGACTTTTGGCGGCCGTTACTAGCTGTTTGGAACAATTTGCACTTGAGTGCTTGGCATTTTTACACAGACAAAAGACTAAGAACTAGCACTTCAAACCCATTCGTGTCTCAAGTTTCCTAAAAACTTTCATCCTAATGAGTGCAGAGTCTTTTAACTTCCCCCGCGGGATATTATTAAAATTACAGTAGTATGAAGAAACTGGTTCTCGCTTTTGTTGTGGTTAACGTATTTTCAAGTTTGAGGCTTTGTTCTCGAACGAACGTAAATCATTACTAGCCATGATAGCAAGCCTGTTAACAAAACTAGTGATAGTCATAACAGCTTGTTGATGGCCGACTAAAACCTGCGAGTTTAATTTTAGCGTTGACTGAATATATTATGAACGCTAGCTGGAATAATTTACGAAAGTTGGGAGCGAAAAACGTATTTCAATTCGTTATTTATTCTTGGTATCTAGTGAGCGCACGCAAATACTTTATAGGTAGAGACGAGATAAAAACGATTAATATTTAAAGACATATCATTTCTTTATCGTAATAATGTATCATCCAGTGAAAGGGAATATAATTTGTCTTGGTCTCTAAGGCTAAGAGACCTTGACAGTCAGCAAGGTTTTTTTCAGTTATCGCATTTAAACCAGGAGAAGCCTTAATTTGCCCGATTTGCTTTGCTAGAATTTACAACTTTTCTGCTGTGATTATTCTTTCGTCAGGGAATCAAAACCACTTATCTTGCAAAGATTAAAGTTAGCTTGCCATAAACAAAGAAACAGAAACCTTGCTTTATCAATTCGCAATTATTTTAACTTTCTCCATTTAAAATTGTCTTTACAGATTATACGTAGTTTTAATATGAGGTGAAACAAGCAGTGATCTCTACAGATGGTACGCGCGTTAAGAAAATCTTACAAGCTGCGTTTTCACTTTAAAACTTATATTCTGTTCTCAATTTATAGAGTTATCTTAAAATGACGCATATAGATTTAATGTCTTTTTAAAATACGAACTAGAAGTTGTCAATGCTCGGTACTGTTGCGATGCGTTTACAAGCTTGCTATTTCTATTTTTACAAACGCACAACATTGTAACATAGAATAAGCGAATGCAAAAGTGAAGCGATTACACCTGCCAGTTTTTAGATTAGCTTTTTTGGATTAAGTTTTCGAAAAATTATGAGAACTTCCCCGTTACTGAAAAATAAAGTGTTTTTCAAAAAGTTATTTAAATCACGATAATTCTGTTCATTCATGCGTTTTAAATCAATAGGAAATTTCTTTATTTGCTACTGACTGAGAATTTAACGGACGAGAACCAAATACTAATCTCTATTACTTCAAAACATTTTGTTTCGCGATTCTTCTTGGTTTGAACCTGTGAAAATGTTAGAACCCATAACATACAGTATAGTTTCCAGTATACATATATTGACCGAATTAGTCATGTTAAGAAACTATATCAAAACTCTAAGCATTCTGTAGAAGCCAACTTACTAAGATCTCTTTGTGTGCATGAGTCGTAAGGAAAACTCTATCTTGCAAGAATAATTGTTTTAAGCTAGAAATAGAAGGTCAGTTAGCAACAAAATAAAGGAAATCCGCGTATCCTGTGGAGTAGTGATGTTATTAGCTTTCGCTATAGTCAACTGAAGTCACATCGCAGACTCAAATTAACACCGCGTGCAACTGCCGAATTTTTTATACAATCTGTTGACTTGTCTACAAACAAAACAAGAGTTTCTTCAACTAAGTGAACATTTTATGCTTCGTATTAGCATAAAATCTCATTTTGTGATTTTAAGCTATGCTTTACCCTTTTTCAAATCGTATTCTTGTATTCGTCTACGCGATTGATTTTGCACCTGTTGCCTTATTTGATTTTATTTTTGACAGCAATTGTTTCACGATTCACAGCCATATTCCGTTTTTATTGGGCAAACACCCGTCCGGCCCGTTAGAGGAATATTATCATGCTTTCAATTATAAGGCACTCAATGTATATTCCTGTTCTTGCATCAAGTGTTTGTCTATTTTTCAGCTGGCAGCTTTCAGATGATATTCTCATAGGCTTACAATTCGACATTTTGGCTGAGAGCACATAATTAAAGGCCAAGGTTTCGAATTGTAATAACATGAAACAACGAAAATATACTTGCAAGATACAAAAGAAGAATACGGCCTTACCGAATGCCGAACCTCAAAAAGTGTAATGCTAAAGTATCAGTTCATTTTTTACTTTTCGGGTCCTTCCTATTTTGAGTTTAAAGTCGAAACTACAGGAAGCTTTAAAGACTTTAAATCTATTATTTTTCTTACCGTTATTGCTCTGAGACACTACCCTTTAGACAGCCTCTAGTTTTTCTGTATGCTGTTCATAGTAAACTGAGATTTTGAGCTTGTATGGAAATTTAGATAATTTGCAGGTCACCAGGGGAGATTTTTGTTCAAACTTTAGCTACAGATCAGTCGCACATTGTCACACAAGCAGTTTATTGTAGCTGTTGCAATGCTATCTGCTGTGCAAATACTATATAGCTTTTCGGTTTGAATCATTTATCCTTTATCCGATCTTAGCAATTTCTACATTTACAAAATATACAAACTTTAGAGTCGTGTACTTTATGTACATTTGACGTCGATACAACAGACAAAATGCTGGTAGTCATTCTCTGGCGTATAACTTCCTTTTCTTTGAGTCAACAGTTCACATACAACGCTTCTAAGTCAACTACGTTTGAAAGCTATTTATCTTTAAAGCAAAACGAATGTTTAATGGTTTTGTTATGAGAAATTCAACCGCGAATGTCTTCAGTGAGCTACAAGGCAGAAGTTGACCAGGAAAGAACAAGAGGTTGTATAACTACAGACTTTGTTTATAAAATAGTTCTCTATCTAACAGGTCTCCTTTTTGCTGTACGTGTTATCATATAGGCGTAGTGTCAACATCATTACTGTGGCCGTTGTTAGCGACTTCATGTGTGTATGCATGTCTTCTTAAGTCAACTTTGCGATAAAAAGCCCGCTTACAGACGCGACATGCAAAGGGCTTGAAGCCGGAATGCTTTCTACTGTGGGTTATGAGGTTTGACGACTGGCTAAAGGCTTTACCGCATTCAACACACTTGTGAGGCTTTTCCCCAGTGTGGATATACGTGTGTTTTTTCATGTCCGATTTCTGATGAAAGCGCTTCCCGCAGTATTCACAAGGGAATGGCCGAGTGTCAGAGTGAATAAGCATGTGTGTTGAGAGCGTAGACGAACGCTTGAACGTTTTAGAACACTCTTTACACTGAAAAACTCTCTCATTGGTGTGAATGTACTTGTGTTGTTCGAGACTGACTGAGTGACCGAATGTTTTCCCACACATATCGCACGCATACGGGCGTCTTCCCGAGTGCGATCGGCGAACGTGGACTTCTAAACCGTGCGGCGTGCGAAAAACTTTTTTACATTTGAGACAGCCGAATGTTTCTCCGGCGTGGTGAAGGGGCAGTTTCTTCTTTGACGTTACATTAGGCTGCGACCCGGCCTCGGCAAGAGCCGGAGATGGCCTTATTAACAGTCTCTCTGCGTCATCGCGAGATGTTGGCAGACCCGATGGATAAGCAGTTGATAGAAGTGTAGGCGCCCAGAACGGGAAAGCAAACGCGGTTCCGGCCGGCACACCGGGAAAGAACGGAGTGTCCTGGCTTGATATGCGTACATATGGCGCGGCCAAGACGTAGGGATTGTACATGTCGCAAACCCTCTGACCAAAAATGGTAGGAAATCTCATCCTATCATCTGAAAAACGAAAATCAGAAATCATCGTTAATAATCAATTACCCATAACTTATTAATGTATCCTGCTTGTTAAGTACGGCTTTCATTAAAGAGGTGTGTTTTTCAACTTGCTCGGTCAAATGTTTCGTGACAAAGAAAATTGATCCCAGCCTAAAGCAAACAGTCGAGCTTTTTCTTTGCTTAAAAGGACACAATGTTTGCCAATATCTCAATGTTTCATTATGTAAACCAACTCGTTGCCGGACTTAATAAAACGGCCCTTCAGAATTTATAAAGAACCGTTTGCCATTGATTTCTGTACACTGAACAAGAAGTGAAAAAGCTCACTTGATTTTATATCGCAATGTATCTCTCTTTTTACATCGCGATTACTCTCTTCATCGCTCTTATATGAAACGTTTTATAGAACATTGTGGTTCTTTTTTCAGCAAAGGGCAGAAAATATTCAGAAAACTAGTGGGCTTCTCCCATTTTCTGTATGTTCTTCAAACGACAAATTTTAATTTACAATACATAGACATAGCGACCAAGATCAATATAGCGAAAACCGGTAAACGAATCAATCAATTTATTTCCTCTTGGTTCACCGACTTTTTTTTTCAGTCAAAATCTTCAATTTGTCCGTTTTCAATTAGATTTCACTGAACAATTCTGAAGGAGGATCTTACCGGTTTCGCTTTTTTAATAAAGGCAACACAGGACAAGTGAATTCTTTATTTGAACAATGGAACTTCAGCGAGTTAAACATGTTCTCTTTGTGGTATTGTTAAAGTTTTCTTCAGCTTAATTAATTTTTATTTACATGCCACTGTTTTGCGGTCATAATCTTTGGGCTACAACAAGGAATGAGTGAGAGATTTCGTTTACATTATTAGTAATAACCACAAAAGGTATTGGGTTTTTTTATACCTCTTTCGATTTGTTTGTAGACTGGAGAATGGCTTTGCAGACAATCTGTGGAAAACCCTTTCTATTTACACTCCAAGTCTATTGGAAACCGAATAATTTCCTGTGGTCATTATTATGGCAATTCGCGAGTTCTGATTTCCGAAATTAAAACTAAGATTTGAAAGCAGAAGTTTTGCATATTATCTCAAAAAGTGGTTGAAATAATCTGTTCTACATATGGTTGGTTTTGCTTTCATGGCTTCAATTCGCGGTCATTTCGACTTTAAGATTTACAAGATTTCTACTACACTTTTATTTATTAATGAACTTCGCTCGTTAGTTTTCGTGCAAATTCACTGATTTTGCGATATCTGGGCTTTACAGTGAAACAAAAACAGAGGACTACAAACCATTCAGTTGGTGCCTCCGTATTAAAACTGAGAGATATTTTACTTTAAGCCGAGAGACGAGAAATAAACGAGCTTAGTTAAACAACAGGAATGACTGATCACGATATGGTTGCTTATGAGCAAAAAACACAGATTATTGCATCGATTGTTATCGAGAGTTTAATTTCAGCCATAAAACCGTTACCTTGAAGTTGAACATTTCGAGCCATATCCGTTGTTTTCACGTGTTCGAGGTCGTTCCATTTGGCATGTAATACAACAGGTCTTTTGGTTCTCTTGTCGGGAGCTGTAAGATTAGCTATATCGTATGGACGGTTGGAGACTTTTGCAGTTTCCGCTTCTTTGGTAAATTTTTCCTTGTCAATTTGCTCTAGGGAAAAGAAGTTAACTTAAAGTTAATAAATTGGACTACTTCAAAGCAGGGTCAATGCCAAGGCAATAATTTGTTCGGACTCAAAACATCCACAGGAGACGAGTTACTGTTATTTGTAAATAATCCCACACCGTATATAAAACTGGGAATCCGTACTTACCAGTCAAAACGGAACCCACAGACAACAATTTATTTAACTGCCAAAAGACTATGCAGTCATGCATGCGTATAACAATTATACTTTCTTTCAATTTTTACGTGCGGTTTTTGCTGACACTATCAATTTGATCATCTTTGCAATAACTTCCAATTTTTTCGCAAAATATGTTTGTCTCTGGCAAGTGAAAAACCACTGAATATGGTGATGATCGCTGAAAAGAGCAATTTTTCACCACCTTACCTTCCAATTTCACCGACTCGTGGCCCGTTGGCAGAAAATCATCTTTTGCAGAAGGTGAAGTTACTCTGTTTTTGACCAGGAATGCCTTTGGCATGATGAATCAGCGAGCTGGCGTGCAAGTGTGGACTAGCTTGGTGCGAGCTGAAATCTGAGTTCTTTGAGTAGTGAGAGAATAGCTCCTGCGATAATAAAGGCATTTTGATATCACACGGGGTTTTATCAACCAACCGACTGCAAGGAACAAAACCCACTATCAGCAGGTGGGTACCATAGCAACAAAGAAGGCTAGGCTAAATCTACCTAGCGCATGCGTACTGCTATCCAATCCAGGTGTAGAGAGGCGAACGTCCATTATTAGTTTACGAAACTTTATTTTTATTGGTCCGAAGCGATTCCAGTCTATTGTAATTCCGTTTTTCCCCCCTTTTTCTTCCAAAACGAAAACTGATGAGACAATGTATTCGTTAGTGGGATTAATCAAACGCTTTCATTTGTTACCGGAGCAGAAGAAAAGAAGTTTCAAAGCAGCGGGTTACTGAGGTTTTGTAAGAGCTTTAAAAAATGCAGGAAAGGTGAAACATGTTTGATTTAACGTGAAAATGAAACTGACGAGTTTTCTCAAATCCGAATGGTTGTCATTTCCAGCACGCCGGGTAACCGATTTGAATTTGCGCACAACTGAATTCTGAAAAAAAAAAAAAAGCAGAGTCCTTCTGTTAAGATTTCCTGTGAAACATCGGCCAGTTTCTGTTGACTTATAAATTATGAATGCAATCAAGTTATTGGTGCAGCTAGAGTACGCGACATTTGGGGTTGGGCAGGCCAAATATAATACTTAATAACGATGTTTAGGGGCTCTGAATTAATCCGCTTTTACCAATGGCCGCTCAATGTTTTAGTTTGTTAATTGTGATTGACGTGAAAGAAAGTTGATTCTAGTAGGATGGCACCAAGGAAACAGGTGCCCGTGGACCATTGCAGCAGTTTAATCGAATTATCCGAGACATTAATATTTGGGTGCCAAAAAATCAAACTTCAACTTTTGAGTTTGTTCCCCTTCAAGTTACGTAGAAAAAGCGGTGAAATCTTGAAGATGTCTACTCAAGCTGGTATTTGTTTAGCATACGCGCAACGCCGACACATTCTTCCTTAGGGCATGGCTTTTATATTATGCGGTTTGTCTCCAGTTGGAAGGCATTATTCGGAAACTGTCTTTATCCCTTTACCAAGTCTTGCCGGTGTTAAAACACCGCCTGTCAAGTCTAAGTTGTTTTTTAATGATTTTGGTGAAAACCTGTTTAGAAAACGGAGCAACCATCTTTATTTTTAATTTGTTGAGATTATTTTCTGGCCGTTTACGAAAAACCACTTTGATTGTGCTGAGCGAAACTTCAATTATGCGGAGTAAATATAAACCTACAGAATGCAGAAATAGATGACATATTCAATTCAAACTCAACTTGAAAATATCTGCGTAATGCGCCTAGCTTATTTTACAAATGAATTGGAAATCTGCGTTGATGATTTCGAGCTACTTTCGATTTTGATTTGTTTTTCCTAAAAGTGATAAACAAATATTCTTAAAGGCGTTTACAGTACATATAATGAAGTTCTGCCATTATGAATGCGCTGGGAACTTGCCATACTGTGCTTGTTATACGCATTGTCCTCGGCATGGGACGAGACAACTGTATTGAAGGATTATGCTATTATGTTTTCTCCTAAGGTGTGAAATGTAACTTTTCCCGATAAATATATAATATATAATACTCGTTGACAATATCCAAACGAAAAAGGGAACAAATTAAACACTTTTTTGTTGGGAAAGTAGACATGCGTTAGTTCAAATAGTAACTCTCGTTAACAGTTAAACAGCCGCTTGAGATTTTAAAGGTTACGTGCTTCTTCGCGCACGAGTCGAATACTGTTGGTGAGAAGTATAAAGTGACAGATTTCTGAATAGAACCAATTGTCAATAACACAGCTTCTTGGGGCTTGTACTATAAAGGAGTCAGTCCTGTGTTGGCAGCATATTTAACTACGTATTGTCAATGAATGCGCACACAATTGAGAGACGAAGAACACCTCACAAAGGAACGATTAACTCGGAGTTTCTTGTCTTACTTCAATCCTAATCTCCAAAGTAAACAAACCGATCATGAAATACAACTGTCGCACACGCTTTCTACTCTCTTCAGTGTAAAAGCTAAGTATTCTGTTTATAGGAGAAAGATATCTTTACAGCGATCGCTGATTCGCGTTAAAAACCCTTTTAACAGCTACCTCAAATTCAGAATCAATTGTGTTTTACTAAGACGCATTTTGATGACAGTTTTGGATTTTGTCACTTTAAAGATAATTTTGGGAGTGGCCGGCGAGATTATGGGATCCTTTAATTCTTATTAAACTCCAAAACTGAATGATTTTCTTCATTCTGCCTTATGCCTTGTTAGATCTAATGAGTGTGCACATGCTGTGCCCAGTTAATGACGCTTGTATTAAAAACTTGCAAAATAAGTCATCAGATCTTTTAGCTAACATCACAGGAGGTGCAAATATTTACATCAAATATTGTTATTGTAGAGGGCGGCGAAATATTGAAATTTCTAGCAAACTCGCCATACGTTAGCAGTCTGGTCGATTTTGCGTTTCAAGTTGGTTTAGAAAGCATCTTGCTACACATTCGTTTTCGAAAGCGAAGGCACTTAATTTAAAGCTGAATAAAAAACGCAAACAAATTCAAAACCTTTGATGGCTGTGGTGTATTACTGAGATGTGTTATTGAAAGGAAAACGCTAATTTAAATGTTTGGGTTACCTACTTATAATTAGCAAAGTTATGTGTTGTTAGCATTCAGACTTCAATACAGACAGACAGAGCTACTCACGGCTAATGCAGCTTTTGTGACCGTGGCCCATTAAATCACTGAAAACACGAATATTAGAACAGAGCCATACCACTGAATGGCCAACATTTTTGGTTCAAAAATGGCCTCTTCAGATTTTGCTTTGAATTCGAGTTAAGAAAAATAGAAGTCAAAGTGCGGCCGGAAATAAAAACATCAGTTCTATAATACTTGATACGTTTCAAGATTTTCTTAAGGAAAAAAACCAAAGATTCGTTCAACAACATTTTAAAACCTGAAAACATGAAAAGAAAAAAGGCTCGCTGATGCTGAAGTGTGTCGGGCATGTTCTCAGAAAATTATCTGGCAAAGTGGTTTACTTAAAAGTAGAACTTGATTGGTTAGTACATTTTTAAAAGAATTCATTTCCCTCAAAGTCTCTTTAGTCAGATGTACGTACGCAGCTCTTTCATACAGTAATTATGTGTATTAAATTCGCTATATACTGACTTGCGAACCGACACGGTTAGGGAACAATTATAAACAGAAAACAAAAATAGCTTAAGAATTACAAGAGTCGGCGTAAAAGAAAGATATTAATTGGGATTTTCAATTGCTAATTAATATTGAATATGATCGATTTCTTGTTTGTTTCTTGGACTCCAGGTTTCTCAACTTCTAAGTAGAAGCAATAAGCATCAGTTCGCTTTTTTGTCTAATGGCACTTCCTCGTGGGAGCAAAATAGTTCTGAACCCGGGTTTTTTTTCACTTAATGGTAAATATTAAAACATGAGCTCTACATTACATACAAAACGCCCATTAATGAATACAGAGAATAATTGTCATTTTTAGTGCTTTCGATCACGCACTAATAGAACGGCCTTGCTTGTGAAAAACCGCCAATATTCGCTCTATGAACCTACGCGGTTGAGAAAAGCCATTCTATTTACGGAAATAGTTAAGTGCTCATGAAAATTGTTCATTTTTGTATTTGAATTGATTCACAATATAGAGTACAGCTTTGCGATTTTTGCATTTACAGGCAATATCAATTTGTTAGCCGGAATATAGCTAATCCCACGGCAAGTGCACTTGTTAGGTGATTTCTTGAGTGGCACTGGGTTTTTTTCACTTCAGTTTCTTTAGTTAAAGCCTCACGTCCAGATAGAACGTAATTATTTCCTATGCAATGTCACTGGCATTTGAAGACAAAATGCGGCTAAAAGTTGTATTTGAAATACATTTTAGTTGTTTGTATTTAAACTCCACCTAACATATCCCGCCAATTCCTGTGCGAGCGGTGTAACATGATAAATAAAAATATGTATATGGGTTGCCTTTTCTTTCAAAAAAATTCCCTTTGATATGCGATGGTGACTTGTGTAAATAGCATTATCAATGTATATTAAAATACCTAGACCTTGAACATAATTCTGTGAAATAAAAGCGAAATTTAGCTAATTTTGTACTGTTGCTAAAAGCTATAAAATGAAAACTGAAGGGAAATGATGCGAGGTGTTCAGCTGGAAATTGATAAACCAGGTGTTTTCGAAGCACTCTCGACAACTAATGGTGGTATCACCTCGCGCTAGATGAAAAAAGAACTACGTTTTTGTTGACAGAAATGTTTTGTTTTACGACTAAAAGAAAAACATAAATACAGTTTGATTTATATGTAACCGTGCTTTAAAGAGAACGGGGGCTCTTTTGTGCAAAACGTAATTTCAAAATTGAAATTTGGCAGCTTTGCTTTCATTAGAAATTTGTGAGTAAGATTTTAAACCAAATTGAAACACAATTGCTCAAGTTTGTGTCTAAGCTCCAGGTATGCACTAAGCTTGATTGACAAAAACAGAAACCAGGTTCATTACTTGACATCTTTCTCATAACAAGCAACAGATGCGAGCTAACAGTTTTTACAACTTGAGCAAATTTTCCAAAGTTTTATCTTAGTTGAACTTTAATTCTTAGTCGTTACAATTGAAAAGAACAATGCGACATAGTATTGCTGTTGGTAAGTATATTATCTTCCATCTACGAAGGGCAAAAGTATAGATTTTGAGATAAGTTGAAAATTGAAGTCGTTACTTATAAAAAAAAAATTGTATGTGGTATTAGTAACCCAAAATGAACAGCATTAGAAGTCGCTTTGTAAACCAAGTGAAATGAACTTTTTCTTTGAAAATCATTGTAGTTAATACAGAAACAAAGTTTGCGTTGTTATTAAAGTTGCATGGTATACTGAATTGAATTCTAAATTGAATTTTGCGTTTTTCTAGTTGTTTCTTTTGGTCATGCTAACTGTTGAACTGCCTGGACATTGTGGCAGTATAGTCGAATCGTTTTGGGCTTGATGTGAACATTTAAGTGTAACAGAAGTTTTCAAGACTACGAAGAACTCAAACCTTTTTCTAGTTTCTCCAGTTGTTAACTGGAGTTTTTATGAGCCAAGAACATCCTCAAGGTCGAATATCTCATTTTAAATTGTTCTCATGGAGCCTGGAATAATTAAAGTATATTCTACACATTGATAAAAACTCTTTCTTTCGTTTAGTTTATGTTTATCAGTTACTCTAAATCGCGATGGAAATTAGATTGGCCCACAGCGATACTTAATAACACAAGACGGAAAAGTTATAAAAAGAGAACCAAGAAAAGATGTTTTATCGAATTATATTTCCCGCACGGCCAGGCGCCATCTACTTGTTATCTTCCAGTGACGCTTCTTTGTCTAAGTATTAAAAAGCGAATATCAGTATCTCTATTAAATCTTGATTTTCAAATGGTGGATAAGAATTTATCATTTCAACTGTATAAAAACCACAATGACTTTTAATTTGCTTTATTTCTGTTCTCTCTCTCTCTCTCTCTCTCTCTCTCTCTCTCTCTCTCTCTCTCTCTCTCTCTCTCTCTCTCTCTCTCTGTAAACAATTTAGT
>JAOBYH010609546.1:0-21983 GCA_025403525.1 Umimayanthus kanabou | reverse complement strand
TTTGCTATTTTTTTCCGCGTAATTGACCGATTCTTCCCAGTCATTTGCTCTAAAACTACCGCGTAATTTGCGATTTTAACCGCGTAATTGACCGAATCTTCCGCGTAATATGCTATCAAATTTCCGCGTAATTTGCGATTTCTTTCCGCATCCTGCCAGATGCCCTGTATATACATTCTGTAAAAACATAATTTAACTTATACAAAACTAGCTAACTATACTAAAGATGCTAATTGAAGAATAGTTAATTCACCCATCTTCTTTAGCCACTTTATATTGTATTAACATAAAAACACTCAGCACTATATGTTCTTTTTATTTTGCATTTTTTCCGACCATCAAACTCTAGAAATTTGGAATTCATAAAATCTGTGCTTCGAAAAATTAACTTGTTGTGGCCTAAGTTGGCATCATTTTTTGAGTATTGTTTTACAAACATGTAACTTTTACAGTACACGAGGTCTACAACTATGAAAAAAACAGTATCAATTGGTCCAACATACACTGTAGGATGCACTTACCTTCATTCGTTTGGAAGAGTAACCTCCAAATATGTTTTTAGATGATGCTTCAGACACCTTTAGAAGCTCTACAATCCTCAGGCAGTGGAAGTAATTAATGTCTGCAAGATTCAATTTGCATAAACTATGAATTATTATTATTATATTAAAGCAGTTTTGATATTTATTAGTATTACTCATGTCTGTTAAGGTAAAGCTCAAGCTAGATACAATAATTATATGCAGACCAGATAAATAATTGTAAATATTAAAGTCGATACAGCATGACGTCCAGTGCTGTAAAGTTCAACAAATTGTGTTCTCTACTTACAGGCTCCTGACAGCAGTTGTGTCATCTCATCAACTGGTGGCATATCTTGAATAGCATTATTAATCTTTTCTCGAATCTCCAGAACTACTGCCTGCCATTTCAGGTCACAGTGGCGTCTGTCCAACAACCAATCTGAAGTTCAAATACAGAGAAACACTGACTGTCATCAGGAGTGCTATAGAATGAATGTAGTGATTAATATTATACTTAAGAATTGAATATAATTGATCAAATTTAACTTCAGCTATATGTTGTCAGGTGGGGATGGGGATGAAGTGTAATTTATTTTTATCTTAATTGTAATATTTTAAATGATTAGCATAGTTTTTGAAAATTGTTGTATTTTACTTCAGGGATCTTAAATTATCCATGTGATAGTCAGTGTTACCCTTTTAAATTATAGCTATCATCATCATCATCACCATCATCATCATCATCATCATCAAAGGGAAACATATCTCAACACAAATCAAGAATTCCACAGGGTTCACACAGAAACTGGGCAGTAAAATTCAGTGACTTTTCCATGACTTTTCCATGACCAATATAAATTTTCCATGCGATGACAAGGAGAATGCTTCCAGTTTTCAAACAGCACGAAATGAACAAAAAATGAAATTCCATGACCCCGGCCATTTCTAAAATCCATGACTTTTCCAGGCCTGGAAAAAAGGATTTTCAAATTCCATGACTTTTCATGACCGTGTAAACCCTGTTCCAAAGTAATTGTTTGTGTTAATAATACATACTGCTCTGCCAGTTTGCCCAATCTTGCCATCAGCTCCTGGCCGTCCGCGATCTCCCTGAAAGAAATGACAGGTTTTACATTAGCCTAATCTAACCTTACCCCCAACATTCTAAAGACGACTTAAAAAAGTCATGGAGGTCCCCATGTTTGAAACAAATGTCGAAAACACAATGTCCTTTATAATGGTCTTTCTTTTTGGTTGTTGTGAAAAGTAACAATACCCTCGATTTCATTATTATATCATTCTGCCTTTAAAATAACCTTTCCCTTAGACTAGTCAGTAGTCAATGTGTCAACACAGGCAGACATTCTAAAATATCTTTTACATCATCTTTTGTTCTTGGCATCTCAACACCTCCAAACTTACTGGTGAAATTCACAGTGTGTGTGTGAGTGTGTATCTTCTGATGTATAGGATGTATCAAGGGGATACACAACGTTATTCTTCCTTGTTTCCCCTTATGTGTGTGTCTTTTGACAAACCAAACTTTGAAAACCTGGGTCAACTAGCACCACTAGCTCCTTAGTTAATCCAGGTGACCCCCACACAAAACGTGTATCTGTTATTATTTGTAAAATAATAAAATATTTAAACGACTGAAATAGAGACATCGTTATTTTTGTTGTTGTTCTATGATATGTTTATGCTGTTTCCAGTGGGTTTTTCCTTGTGGTTTAAATCACAGTAACTTGATGCAAACACGTGAATTTTTTTAAAAAAAGTTTGAATCCAGGGTTTGTTGTGAGCAGTCAAATTCGTTTCCACTCAACCTGTCTTTTCATGTTTATTCTTAAGTATTATTATTTTTTCTCTTCTATCAAGTCTGCTGATTCAGTTGATTATATCTTCACCAACTACACCCAGTTTCATTACAAAAGAAAGCAAACTTACCTTTTCTCCATCACGTCCTCTCTCACCATCCGGGCCAGCTGGTCCAATAGGGCCCTGAGAGAAATCATGGCAAATCAATTACGGAAAAGTATCTGAACTGTATCAAACATCCCGGTTACAAGTAATCTCCAAAGTACCAAATCAGAGATCAATCCCACGAATTTTGGTCGGACTGAAAAAACGATGACTCTTACAGCTTCAAACAAAACAAGAATGCCTATCAAACAGAAAACTTCACAAAGTCTTTCGAACACTAGCTGTTAACAAACCACTATGTTACTAATCAGAGTTATTTTCGTGAGAGCTGATTTCCTTGAAGAATGTTCGTATATGCATTGTATATACAAAAAATAACATGACAACAGTTTGAAAAAAGTAAACAAGCTTTTTCTTACTGGAGGTCCAATGGCTCCTGGAAGGCCAGGTTCACCATCAGGTCCTGGAGGTCCCTAAAATGAAATGATTTTTTGTATATTAAACAAGATCCAAGTGGGAACTGAAGGAAAAAAAGAGAGATGAGAACAGAAAAATAAAAGGAAAGGAAAGGAAGTCTTATCACACAGGACGTGAATGATTACAGAAGTGGAAGATATTCACAAACGGTTTTTAACAATGTGCATCTGTACATGCAACAGTGAAAATTGCAAAAACAAATACTAATAAATTACTTTTAGTACCTCTAACTGGCTAATCTAGGGAATGCGATTACAGTCATTATACATGTAGAACAATACTGTTTATAGAATATAGATGGCTTCCTGTATTCCTCAGTTTGCCGTAGGAAATGTGATTAAAGTTATCATACATACATGTAGAAACAATGCTGTTTATAGAATATGGATGGCTTTCTGTATTCCTCAGTTTGCCGTAGGAAATGTGATTAAAGTTATCATACATACATGTAAAACAATACTGTTTATAGAATATAGATGGCTTCCTGTATTCCTCAGTTTGCCGTAGGAAATTTGATTAAAGTTATCATACATACATGTAGAAACAATGCTGTTTATAGAATATGGATGGCTTTCTGTATTCCTCAAAGTATTTGCCATAGGGAATGTGATTAAAGTTATCATACACACATGAAGAAACAATACTGTTAATAAAATATGGATGGCTTTCTGTATTCCTCAAAGTATTTGTCGTAGGAAATGTGATTTAAGTTATCATACACACACGTAGAAACTTTACTGTTTATATATAGAATATAGATGGCTTTCCATTACTCAATACTTACAATAGATCCAGATGATCCTTCTGCTCCACGGTATCCAGTCTTACCTCTGGGACCCTACAATGCAACAGCCCAAGCCACTGATAGGTAAGCGCTTTACACTAGGGATTCTGACTTCTTGCCAGGAACATTCGAAAGTAACAGGGGAATTGAGGCCCTAACCAGTTAATCGAACCATGGGTTAGTTAAAATACCTTGGCAATTCAGTTTATCAGACCCCACAGAATAAGTTAACTTTTCTGTAGGTCATATAGAAATTTTTGTGTTCACTTCATTCAATTTGGCTGAAAATGGAGCTGCGCAGGTAAAAGGAAATAGACTTGGCAGGTTACAAAAAATGCTAATTTTGAGCCCTGGAAACACTTTGTACATGTATGTCGAAATTCTCGTACCTTCACTTAGGACAATGATTTATCACAAACATAACAGCACACATCACCAGGATTTCCCATTTAAAAGATTTTCTTAAATATCTAAAATGGCAATCTTAAGGCACGGACAGTAAAACTATACACATGCAAAGAGACTGCAAAAGCAAACTCCAATCTATCCAAAGTTAACATATCGATCCAGATCCACCTAAGTATCCCTTTTCTAGCTGTATTTATTTTTAGAACATAGCTGTCAATTTTTCGCGTGCTTTTGGTATGACGCAAGTGTGTATCTAAATCTCGATAGACGCACGTCTGTGCGTCTGCTAAATCGCGTGCTTGCATTCAACCAACAAAAACGCTCAGAACGGTTTAGGAGAATTTTGTACTTTATCAGCTTACGTGTATTTTTTTCTTATAAATACGGAATAAAGTGGCAGTGGCAATGTTCTAAAAGAAATGGTCCATGATTTAGCTGCGCATCCATCGAATTACGGATGCACTTGGGAAGTTGGGAGAGCTCGAGAAGCAATTGGCTTCGCCTCATGCCACTCAAACGTTTCTCTCGAGCTCTCCAAACTTCCCGCGTGCATTCAAACTCTATAGACACACAGCTATTTTAGCTGGGAGGGCCACTAGGTTTTCCACTTTTGCTGTAAAAAAATTTTGTTATTGTTACTACCGTTATCATTACTTCTACTATCATTATTGTTACTATTATTATTGTAATTATACTAACTTATCGAAACCTCCAGCTCTTGGTCTGTTTAATAATATTTCACTGTAAGAGACAGACGGGTCTATGTACAACAGCTAACACACTTACAACTGGGCCATCTGGGCCAGGCTTGCCGTCAGGACCCACTTCTCCAGGAGCACCCTAACGAGGGAAATTAGCAATGATTTTAAAAAACAATTATTGCTTTTTCCCGCATACATTTTTATTTATACTCCAATGTGTATTAGTTACAGTGCTTTCCATTTGCTGGCGACACACATGCACAAGTTGCAAAAGTGTTTCGTTGATATTTACATTTGAGTAAGGTTTTTGAGTAAGGTTTTTGAGTAAGGTTTAAGGAGAAAGTGTACAAATAGGGTGGTGGAAGGCGAAATGTTCAGGAACATGTTATTACGAATTGATGGTCGAATTGATATTGTTCACAAACATGCTCCTAATAACGTTATTTTTAAAAGCTAAATATTTTTCAACACGATATTTTTCTTTTACCAATTGCTTATAAAAAGAGTATTGAAAGTCCATCACCATTTTGTCGACATTTCCAATTCAAATAATAATTATTTGCGTATTCCTAGATCAAAATAATATGTAAAAAGTTAAAAATTAATAACAAAAATTTGCTATGATATACATGTAAAGATCATCAAATCTCATACATTTTTTCTAACAAAATAAAACATAGAAATTGATGAAATTTTTACAGAAAAGTAGCTGGCCCTAACTCCAGAAACGGCTCAGCTCAAAGATGGATGCTGCAGGAGCAGAGGCAAGGTAAACCTAAGAAAGCACTGTGAAAGCACTTGCCATCAATAATAAATACGTCTTATTTTAGTGTTAAGGCGAGCAAAAATACAACTTGATGTATATAAACACCCAGCCATAACTATTGGTCAGTCAGCCACCTAAAGGTGTTTAATGTATGATAGCTTGTTTCAGACATAACAGTTTAGAAATTGTTTTGGAAGCGTTCAGGAAATCATGATATCGGAAGTGTTTGAAAACGTTTTCATTAAACTTTTGAACAGTTTTTGAATATTTTTGACAAATGCTGTAATTTTTGCAAAGTCTTCGGAAACCTTCAAAAATTGTCACAAAAGTGTTCAAAAAGCTTTTGACAATTTTCAAAATTTCTAGAGATTCTTCGCGAGTGTTCAGATTTTCGGAACACAATTGGAAATGTTCGGAAAGTTTTTGGAGGGATTGCCTACTGTACGAGATGAAAATATTTGTTGGTTTAATATATTTAATTAGTTGACTATTTCAAAACCGTTCTAACCGATCAACCAGTTCGTAAACAGTGAAGTAATTTGTACTCTAAAATGCAATGCGTTATAATATTATAGAAAATATTTCATTCTTCCTTAAGATGTTTGTTTGCTATAAATAAATATTTGCTGTTACACCTGCAAATATCAGGACAGGACATTATTCTTTCACTCAACGACAGAGCAAACATTGTTATTGGTTCATCTGAACAAACTTTATACACTTTTTGGTTAGCCAGTCAATGCCTTCTTGTCAGGTTCCATACATGAAGCAAGTGTTTGCATAATCAACGAGAAATGTTCTGTGTTCATTTTGTGTGACTGCATTCCTCAGCAGCAAATTGCATGTCCCACAATTGTCTGCAACTGCACTGTTCACATGATCAACTAAATCATTCTAATAGTGACAATGACAAATACTGTATGGTTTACTCTTCTTGCATTGTAATGGACTTACCACATCGCCTGGTGGACCTGGTTTGCCGGGTCTACCAATAGGTCCAGTGGCACCCTGCATAAAAATAGGATTGTAGGCAATTAAAAATCTATTATCATAATGGTAATATAACTAAAGAGTTCACTCCTTTTTCAGAAAACCAAAATATGTACACGTATGATTTTACCTTATAAACTCAAAAGTGCTAAGAACATTAAGAATCTCTGAAGGTAATCTATCTCAAAAATTAATCTTAAAATGTGTTTTCAGATATTTGCATATATGTATTCCGGTGCCAACACCCACTGAAGATATTTCAGAGTGGTAAATTACCAAAAACTGTGGTGATAAAATATTTGAATTTAGGTTCACAAGAAAAAAAATTCAAGGTGAACTTTTTTCCAAAACATCAAGATTTTGTTTTTTAAACAAAAAAATTAAGCACTTTGAAAGGACAGTGGGAACTTAAACCAAACAAGACAAGTATTGTAAAGGTTTCAATCCCACTGGAATGACTTCAGAATAAATACTGTACAAAATCCCACTGACCAACCACTGGTGATTAGCTTGACTTATTAAGTAAAATTAATTCTCACCACAGGCTTTTTCAACATAACCCCAAAGGGAGAAAAAAGGCTGTATGTTTTTATGTTAATCCTATTTATGTTGCTGATTCATAAACGCAATGTAACACAATGAAATGTTTACCAAAACAATGAAATGATATGTTTTCATGGCTGAATCATTGCTTTGAAATTTCTCTTTTTCACCAGACTGACTGTTATGTTATTTATCCAAGAAACGTTAGTGAGAAGAAAACATCTTAGTCCATCAAGACCTTTGATCAACCAATTCTTTTAGGGTTCAATACATTCTCAACCCATTCATTGATTTGCGTTCTGCTGGGACAAAAGTGAAAAGATGTTCATAACAAGGGAATTGACTACAATCCACCTTAATCGCCGCCCAAAGCAGCCCATCCAGTTTCAAATCCATTCACCTTTCGAAAAACTTAAGATTGGTGTCTGAACAATGCCAGTTTATAGCTAAAGTGTATATAGCTTGCAATTTAGTTTTCTTGTCAATAAACTTTGAGCATGCGCAGGGTGTAGCGAAGGAGCACTGTAACCAGTTAAAGCAATTGATCAAACAAAGAGTGGCATCTAAAGTATTACACCCGCGTTACGTCCCCTAGGAATATTGTGGGTAATCTATGTAGATGTATTGCTATGATACATACAGGTTGTCCATCTAGACCGGGTTGGCCTGCGCTTCCTGGAGGACCACGGCCACCCTAGAATAGTAAAACAAAAAAAATATTTTAAAGATGTTTGTTTTCCTCAAACAAAGCCTGTATTCATGAAGAGATATAGCTGTTATTCAACAACAGTGAAGAAAAAACCTTAATGATGTTGTGTGAAAAACAAAAACAAAAAACTACAAGGATGTAGCACTATTAAAATTTCATCACAGTTCTTAAACCCACTCAACTAATTCTACGACTTTTGCAGCACCTAAAAACATAGATTCCACATAATCTTAAGCTGCTAAAAATATATACAGGAGCTCTACAAAATAACATTATTCTATACATGTATAAAACCAATGATGGAAAATAGAACAAATATCTAAAGAATTAAAGGCAATACATGTATGCTTTAATGATTTGGTGGTCTAATCAACTTCTAGCACTACATATACTGTAGGAAGACTGACACAGACTGGTTAGGTATCTGTAATATATTTACCAACCAGGGCTCAAAGTTAGTGACCAATTACTCGCAAATACGACTAACTTTTTTTAACTTTCTTAAAATGCGCCTAAAAAAATGAAGTTAGTCGCACAGCTGTGCCATAGACGTAAATGATGTGCAACTGAAACTCGCAGCAAGTTCCCTCTGTTCTTGGAGGATTAAATCACTGAAATTGACAGTGAATCACTGTGGTCCTTTCTCCAAGTTCTAAATAAAAAAGTTCTTTTTTTTCTCTCATTTGGTTTTATCAAACTTTTTTGCCAGCTTTTGTGGGTGATTTATTTGTTTCTCTGTCTGACACCTCAGCATTTCCACAACTTAAGACGTGATCAGAATAAGCATGGAGGGGCCGGAGGTTGAATGTCTTTTATGTTTAGCTTCGCTCCTAACACTTCAACCTGTGTGCCTAAAATTTTGGAAATGCGCCTAAATTTTGAAAACTAGTTGCAAAAATGCTCCCGGAACAAATGACGAACTTTGAGCCCTGCCAACCGATGGAATAACAAAAATAATAGTAATAATAATAATAATAATAATAATAATAATAATAATAGTAATAATAAAAAAAGAACTGAACCAATCATGACAATGATAGAAATGATGAACAATAACAAAATAATAAAACAACAAAATGTCCGATGTTCAGTCTACTACAATCTTCTGAATATTTCATTGTCCTCTAATTTTCTCGTTGGAAATATGCACGCCTTTCCCGTTTTCGAGTCAAACAAACAAAGCTTTTCTGAGAAGGTTTTTCCTGCTTGAAAAGGTAAATGTATCATTTTTGAAGATCAAACAAAACTACACACTTGCCTCAAACCTTTACACTATGAGTAGTAAATATCACAATTCCAGATGTTAACATTTCACTCCCAAAAAGTGTCAACTGAAAGTTATTAAATTCTCATTACTTCTTTCCATGCATTTCCTTGTAATAAGAGATATTTCTTCTTAGAGAGTTGGGAGTATCATTCTTTACTGTAAGGAGAAGTTAGATGTTGATCAACTTGGTGAGGATGAAAGAGTCGAGAAATGTTCACACTGATAAAGTCAAGATGTACCTTAACACTCTTCTAGTTATAAAGTGGTCAAACTTACGACTAAACCAGGTTGGCCATTGGTGCCAGGATTACCGTTCGCACCAGAAGCACCCTAGAATAGAGAATAAAAGACATAACAGATTTTACCATTGTTATTGTAGCATCACATTTGGTAATTTTCAAAAACGTTACTGACTACTGTACAGCAGGGAAATTAATAGCAGATTAGAAAAAGAAATTTGGGTCAAAACATCGGCAACTTTAAACTACTAATAATGCTATGTACACGTAATGTCAGCACAATAAACAAAAACGGTTGGATGTATTTCAACAATTATGTTCCACCATCCTATGGTTACTGTACCTATGATCTTTCCTTCTACGTCTTTATTCCCATAGCAGTGTTTTCTTAAACTGGTTTCCAAGTTAGTGAATCAAGTCTTTGCTTTATTCTTTGAAGAGCGATTAGCTGTGTCGGGTCTCCCAAGAAAATAAGCGTGTTTTCCCTGGCTCAACAAAACACTGTATGGCATCGGGTATTTTCATGGAATCCGAGGTTCCCTATTTAGTATACCAGTACAGTCTGTGTTCATGCTAAGCTTAAGGGGGAGCAACAGATGATATTTTGGTTGTGATTAGGGGAATTGGAGAGGAGATTTAAAAGGGCAAAAGGTTATTAGAATGCAACAAACACTGTTCCTAAGCAAGAAGGTGCCACTCCTTGATAGCATGCGAGCTGGCGTTCATCCATTAAACTCCAAAAATAATTTTTAACTTAGCTAAAATCCAGAAAAAAACTAAAAATTCCTTCAAAATTAACAAATCGCCCCCATCACTTTTCATCCCAAATTATCTCAAAAAATTTTCAAAAATATTTGTGAATCCTTACCAACTACGGTACTGTGTCGCTATGATAAAAAAAATGTTGATTTTTTTTCAATTGAAACCGGGTATGACGTAATTACAGTATGATCAAACTTCGACGCAGCCTGTTGCTTCCCCTAAAGCAATAATTTATAGGCATTGCTCCCTTTCTTACCCTAGGTCCTTGTGGCCCTGGTGGGCCTGGTGGTCCGGGCAGGCCTGGGGCTCCCTGAAATGCAACACTTTTCGTTCAGCGAGACAACTCAACAATTTCAATATACAAGACTAGGCAGGTCGAGCAATCGAAACACCAAAACAGTTACTTTCGTCACATTTTCTCCTCATCTAAGTCTTTCTTATGAGGATGAAGATTTGAAATGAAATATGACACTTACATGTTAAAAACTAGCTACATTTAGCATTTGACAGTCATTCAACGTTTTTTTTTGACAAGTGTATTGAAAAACAACTATTATTGTACATGTATTTATGGAATACAGCTATTTCAAAATATTTTTACTCCAAAAACCTGTAACAGAGAAAATGGCAACTAAAGTTCGTTTACAGGACTACAAAAACGTCTTGCTCTCTGTAACTCCTCTTTTGACTAGTCTGATATTGCCTCTTCTCATTGCACTTTCGAGGTCAAGGCATGATGAGAAAGGCCAAATAAATGCACAGGCACAGGTACAGAAGGACAGACCTCCCTCTCAAAACACACATAAGCATAACAAGGAGGCCACAATAATTGTATCACACCTGTTTGCCGTCGTTACCAGCTCCTCCAGGTGGACCTGGAAGACCATGTTCACCCTACAACACAGGCAAAAACTCAATTGTTATGATGACTAACTTGAAAACAAAGATAATTCTCACAATGGAACAAAAAGGATAGATAAAAAAAATCCAAGAACCTTCAAATATAGTTAATGTCTGTCAAGAAATTGAATTGATAGCATAATCTTTAACTCATTTTCCCTCACCAATAGTTCTTATAAGAAATTACATCACTTGTGATCATTTCCATGCTGAGAGCTTACAATTCCCTAGCTTTCTTGGAGAAAAATAAATATGTGGATATCACAATCCTGGAAAACCAGCTGATCTGACGCTGTGATGTAGTCTGCAAACCATGTATCACTCACGAAATCTTAGTTGCCTAAGAGAACTGTCAGAAAGTGGTGAATCAGTGTTTTTGAATGTCCTGTACTGTGGCACGCCAGCTTGTAGAATCGTGCCTTAGAAGCATCAAGTCACTGAAAGATGTGGGATAATTATTGTTCTAGATTTAATGCAGCTGCAAGTTTGCCGACTATCTCTCAGTTATGTGTAGGAAGCAGTGGGAAACTTCTGTTGATTGAAAACTGCCAATCGTCTGTTGTTTTGTGTAGGAATCTTGTGATACCGTCTCAACAGATGAATGGGACTTCACTATGTTTCCTGGAAGTGACGCCTGACTATTTAATTCTGGAGTAGCAATATTTCAGATCCGTTTCCTGTTGGGATAAGCCCGACTCATCGTTTTAATGAAGGATAATTACAAACTGTATTTTAAAATCTGTACAGAACTGACAGACATGAGAAGTTTAGTTGTGCTAGAAGAGAGGCAAGTCAAGTCTCTCCATAAGAACCATTTCTTTCACGGTTTTCTTCAATTTCATTTCCGTATTTGCTAGTTTTAATTTTAGAGTGAATGTAACTTAAACTTCTTTCGCCACACCGTCCGTGGACAGGGGCATTTAAGCCGTTGGTCTAGTCTCTCAATGTTCTATCGGGGGACTTAAAAGAACCCACACACTTGCCGATAGAAGGCTAATGCCGGTGTTGTGGTGATGAGGGCCACATGGGAGAGTACACCCTATGGATGTAAATGTATTATCCTCAATAAATAAAGTGTCTTTACTTTACTTTTACTCGTTTGATCTTGAGTTTAAGAAACACTTTTCAGTCCGTGAAAAAAAATGTTTGAAACAAAACTGTCAATGTAGTTTACTCTGGCACCAAGTCACAATGGGCTTTAATGGTTGTTTGGCTTTGGTCTTTGTTAAGTTAGTTTCAGTTTATGGCACGGTTCCCCTTCCAATTCAAGATTGCACTTAAAGCTTTGTTTGAAACTAGCTTGTTTCTCATATTTGTCCATGCTTACATTTCAATCTATTCTATTCCATCTTACGGTGGTTGTTCATGTCACTTACCCTCTCTCCCTTCACACCTTGGGGTCCTGGAAGTCCTGGCTTTCCTGGATTTCCCTAAACCAAAACAAGTTGTTTGATTATAGTCAATGAATATACAGAAACTAGATTTATTACCATTCTCAAATTATAATAATAATAAGAACATTAATAATAAGAACAAAAACAACAATAAGGAAAAAAATGTTTTTTACACACTATTAAATCCCACAATAAAGCCCTCCTCCCAATTATAGCCCCCATATATAAGCTTGTCTATCTACTAACAAAAATAATATTCATATTATAAACCTCCTCCCCCAGATATAGGCCCTCTCTCAAATACAGGCCCATGTAATGTATTCTAGTTAAAAGTGCCCTTTTTGTCCAATGTTCCTTATTTCCCTACAATCACATCAATTTCAAGACGAAAGATAGGAAGCACAAATGCAAGTGGAGCCTGGAACAAGAATTTTAATCATACTCAAAGTCCTAGTCTGTTAGTTTTAATGTATTACTCTGTTAATACACGTAAACGGTTTTTCTAATACAAGTATAAGCTCCCCAAAAACCTTTACATACATACTTATAATTATATGATACAATTCAGTACAATACAATAAATGAGGTGATACTTACAACTGCTCCAGGTGAACCTTGTGGACCATTGGCTCCAGAATCACCCCTCTCTCCCTGGTGAAATGAGAGATTTGAGCACAGTGTATATAATCATTACAAAACCTAAACAACAAAAAGAGCTAGCTTCCACTACAATGTTCTGGTTATCTACATGTAAATTTTTGAAACGTGTAATTTGATTTTGATTATTCAAGCTACATGTGACAGGAGTCTCTTGTATTGATTTTTTTTATCTTGATAATGTCTTCATTAGTTTGGCATCTTTGCAAAACAAGGAAGAAACTGATATATCTGTACCCGGGAGTATAATGTGTTGTGTGAGATACAGTACACCGGCTTCATAAGAAACTTAAGAATGAAATTCCAGGACTTTTCCATAACCTTGCATCATTTTCTAGTCTTACAATTAAGAAAGATCCTTATCCCTGCTGTTTTCAGTCAGATCTATTTTTGTGACAATTTATTTACACAGGATAAAAATGTGAACCCTGAAATAGTTCCACATTCCCAAGGCTCTGTACAAGGTCAGTTAAAAAACTTCAACCCTTGTTCAGCTAAATTCGATTTAATTTACAAAAACCAACAAATTGAATATAGTAATTCTTGAAGCGATTATCAAAACACCATAACGTATAAAGCCATTAATTTTGCTTGTCTTGAACAGTAGAAGTGTTTATAATTTCTTAAATCTAAAATTGAGAACTTGTCATTAAATTCGAAAACGTAGATCATTGGAAATGTAAAATGAAATGCTGAAAATCTGGAGATTCTTTCGAGAAACTGGAGCTTTTTTGCTAATAGAGCAACAATAAACGAAATTGTGAAAACATAAGTCATTAGTTAATGTCCATGTTGTAGATTGTGTTTGTGATCAGCCAATACATAATTACTAACTTCTTGATTTCCAAAATATTTTCAGATCAAAAACAGATCTTCGTATGCAATGCAAATATAGCTAGACACAACAGTCAAGCAAGACTGACCCCACCAACAATCCATTTATAACGCAGCAACTTACAGGGGTTCCATCTGACCCAGCTTCTCCAGGTTTGCCGTGTTCTCCAGCTGCACCCTGAGCACAAAACAAAATAAAAATATGAAGCAAAACTAGTTCTGTTGTAAAGAGAAGCCTTGGTCCTTTGCAAAACAATTTTGCAAGCCATATGAATAACGTAAAACATAACAACTTTGAAACTTTCAGTCTTAATCCTGAATAATTACTTCCAGACATTGAGGTGCTCGTTCACAATGGAAAAATAACTTTGAAGTTTAAAATTTGTTTTAACAAGTTTGCATCTTAGCATAAAGGGGGGCAGTTTGTCAAAACTATGTATTGATCAAGGTGATTCAACTTGGCAAAGAAGCCCTCTTAAACAAGGAGAATTGTCAAGCTGTGTTTTCTGACAATGCAGCATTTATTCCTTGATCATTCTGCATAAACATTACAAAGAAGCAAAGACACAAATTTTGAGCATTTGAATGCGAAAATGTGAGCATGCGAGCAATTTCAAAAATTACTGATGTAAGAGTGAGCAAACAAGCACCCTTCCAAATTTTGTAAGCACTTGAAAATTTAGTATTTAATACCTCTTTTTGATGATAGTTGTGTAGTTGTTAATTGTACAGACTGTAGACAGATGATGTACTTACCAGCTCTCCAGGTGCTCCTCGCTCTCCTTGTGGACCAGGATTGCCCTATAATGGGAGGTGTTTAGTCCATTATTATGTTAATTGAGAACAAAAGGGAAATTAAAATGAAAATGTTAACTTGTATATCAAATAGATAAAATAGGTGAACTGATCAAGTAAGCATACGTTTGATCCTGCAAGACCGTCTTGTCCTCTCTCTCCTTTCACACCCTGGAATTAGTAACAGAAACATCTCTTGTAAACACGTCCACACTTGCACATGAAAGTGTATTGCAAAACCACAAGTTAATTAATGTCCAAAGTTTTGAAGCAGTGACAAAAAACAATAACATCAGCCTTACAAAGGATTACAGTGTAACTCTCTTCATGCATTCCTAGAATACAATCTTAACCTCTATAAGATAAAGCGTAAAGTAATGCTTTGCTTGAGGTGCAAATAATGACAAGGTGATTTCAAACTTTTAAATTATAATAAATATTGACCGGTACTTCAAAAGGATTCTACACTAAACCTTCAGCAGCTTCTGGTATTTTTTTTTTATTCTGTCATACTTCTATTAAACTAAACTAACAAGGGTTCTAATTCAATCTTCAAGCAGCAATTGTACGCATAAGAGGAAAGTTCTCCTCATAATACTTCGAAATTTCTGCAGCCACAAAATGCAATCAAATAAACCACACCAATACTCACTCTAGGGCCATCTGGTCCTGGGGCCCCTGGAGGTCCGGGGGGTCCTTGAGTACCCTATAGAGCAAATTATAGTGGTATGGTACAGTAATGGTATGGTAAAACTAAAACTATACTTAACACACTCGTCCCATGTGTTAATAATACGTCCAATTTACAATAGCATAAAGCATCAGGCTAGAAGTACATTGTAATACAGATAACACAAGGAATACAACGGATGAAACAAGTTGATTAAGACACATACAGTATGTATAGTTTACAAGTATTTAATTGTATAACTGACCCGACATAGGTTATTTATATCCATTTATCATTGTCTTAAATGTGGTTCAAATATTTCGTAGTGACAGCTGGTCCCATTTCAAAATAATTAAAAGTCGAACCCAACTGATGTGGGCAAAAGCCATCCCCATCTCTCGCACACACACCCCATCTCTTTTCCTAAACACGTTTTTGAAAATGAAGCAACATAATAACTAAAAAATGATTTACCTCAAGTACAGTTGCTAGTCCTACCCTAAATATTATATGGTGAGATGGCACAAAACCACCTCTATCCAAAAACAACATCCTCTAAAAAATTTCATCAAGACTGCCACTGTCATGGACAAGAAAATGAATACATTGCAGTCTTAACCATAGACCATCCTTGGCCATAAGGGATGATTCCGGTTTTACATGTACTTTGGATTACCATGGCTGAAGAAAAAGGTACCAGAGTCAAAATATTTTTAATACCTTTAAATGGACGGATTCAAAATCTTTATGCCACAAAATCTTGGAAAAACAGTTCTCGAAAACTTAAGACTTTTTCAAAATTGCATAATATTTGTGTAGTTGCTTACAGAAATAATCATAAAATGAAATGTAAAGACAAAACTTAACTGTTGATGAAGTTGCTTGGGTTTAAAACGATTGTTTCATGTACAAGGTTTAAATGTTTCTGTCCAAATTTGTATGGGCTATAGAAATCTGATACGGATCAATGACATCGGTCCCTAATATTGGGAAATTTCTCTTAGGTTTTCACAAATCATACTCAAAATGTTTTGCCCTCCAATGATATTCAAGGACTCGTGAAACAACTGTTGTTTACAAACTAAGCAGTCAACGTGCAACTGGTTCAGTTATAAATTGATGGATACTCACAGCAAGACCGGGATTACCAGCTTGTCCAGGTGGGCCTCGAAGACCCACTTGTCCCTGAAAAACAGCAGCACAGCATGAACCCAACAGATTTCAGGGGAATGAAGCTCAATTTAAATTCAAAATGGAGCTTGAGAAAAACCTTGGTCCTGCAAATCTCTTTGAAACAGCCCACAGTGAAACTTTACAAAAAACAGTACATTTTACAAGAAAGAGAAAAGGAAGGAAAAGATACCCTGATTGACCAATATATGTGACACAAAGAACTGTTCATGTGACAAGATGTATGCCAGGACTGTGTGTACATGCTCTGTACATGTTACAAGATGTGTGCCTTGATCGTTTGCACATGAACTGTACACGGGTGACAAGAAATGTGCCAGGATGGTACAGTATGTACATGTACTGTGAACGTGACAAGATGAGTGCTGTGTACCGTACATGTTACAAGATGTGCTTACATTTTCTCCATTTGCTCCTGGATCACCAAGAGGCCCATAGTCACCACGTGCACCCTATAACAAAAAACAAAAGTTTTGCAAAATTACCGTATTTACTTTACTTTACTGTGGCGTTTAATACATTTTTTGTGACATGAATACGGTATTTATTCGGGAGCAGCATTAGTTTTTTTAAAAGTAGCAAGTGAATGTCAGCAGTTAAACATGAACATGTTTATGGCCTTGTGCTTTCTCGCTTAAGTTTGCATTTATGGTTGAATCTTACAGAGAATAACTTTTGATATATTGACTGCAGGAGATTTACCAGTGCAGTAGTATTGAAATGAAAGCTTATAGAAGTATATTTGACACATCAAGTCTCAAATCAGTTAAGTTAGTTTCCATTGACTTGGATGCTGAGTACTCGTGACCAGTGACACTTCCTCATCATTTTTTCAGAATGAATTATCTGATCTTTGCTGAAATAATTTTGCACTTCATAAATTAGTGTTTGCTCAATTGCTATATGTACAAGTAGTTGCAATACTTTAGAAGATACGGGCAATGCGCAAGGTGCTAAATCATTTTCTGTCATTTAAATTACAGTTAAGTGGCCCAGAAAGAGCAAAACTGTATTGTATGTTAACTGGCATATGAGGGAAGACAATTCTCTCTGGATCATCATGGTTTACGAGTTCGTGATGTTTTGAACACACGAAGTAGTAACTTTTTACCATGTAAGATGTTCTATTTACAGATAAAATATTATCTTAAATCATGGAACCGACTAAGATCTTAGTACTAGCCCCAAACATGACATAAAAGTTGTCACATTCTCTCAACATGTCTCCATATTTTCTTTTGAAGTAAGTTGGGAGAACAAAAATGTAATTCAGTTTACAGAGATTGCTATGCATGATCGGCCCTTAATTCTCCTAACCAAACAGCTTATTTTGTGTTGATATTGATAAACTGGCCTGGGCTGAACATTTCCTGTATACTGGGAAGGGCACATAAGTTTGAAAAGCAGTTGCTTGTGCTGATAATAATTCAGGTTACCTTCAGGAGATAATGGTCAAATCTGTGGGAATTAAAATCAGTTGAAAACCATCTGAAAAACGTGACTTACTGCCTGTCCTCTTCGTCCTACTGGTCCCTCCTCTCCATCCTTTCCAGGTGCTCCCTGCAGTCCGACAAGAAAAACAAATGTCAGTCTTCATTCATGTCATTGTTATTAAAGTAAAACAAAAAGCTACAATCTCAGCTAAAGTCTTTGGACACCCTCAGAAGAAACTCCTCCCCGACTTCCCCTCTGTTTCAATGTTTCAATGATGTCAAATTTTCTTCCAGTATCTTTTTTGAACCTACGAAACAACATTGGGTAGAGGGAATGGGGGAAAAGGAAACCCCTGTCCAATGTTTCTGTTTGAGATTGTAGGTACAGTATTACTTAGTACAAGTAAGCACTTTAGAAGTGAAGTGGAATTCACTGAAATGAAGTGAATTACAAAATGGCATAGTTCATAGTCTGTCATACTGTACCTGTTCTCCCTTCTGTCCGTTAATACCGGGCAATCCTTGTTCACCAGGGGGTCCCTGTAAAATGCAAGAAACACGTCTTGTGATAATGTACACAAAAACTGAATTTTATAAGATTCTCTAGATCTGTGATCTTTACATGTAAGTGCAACTTCAATACATCTGTTGAAACTCTACAAGTGAATTATTTTTGTAAATTATTTTTCAATTAAGTGACTGAGTAGATATTTAGTTTCAAAAATTCAGCTGTCAAGAAAATCAAGTATTTTAAACTTATACAACATTATACAATTTCGAACTGTTTTCTAATTCATTTACACTGTACCAAGAATGCACAATTATTTGTATGCATAAAGATAGAGATAGGGAAAGTGGAATCTTGCAAGGGGAGTATATCTGAGTGGAAAAAGTTAAGTTGGGAGTACTGCACAAGTATTAAAAATATATAGCATAAAAATTACTAAACAAAATTAAGATCTTGTGAGGCAATTGGCAAGACTTTTAAAGTTGAAAGTGATTATTTTTTAAGTTTAGAATCCAAACTCACATCTTGTCCTGCAGCCCCATTTTCTCCATCCTTGCCTGGAAGACCCTGAAAAAAATCAAAGAAAATTGATCCCAGAAGTTAACTACAACAAAGCAAATACTACAACAATTACTAAATACATGTAATATCAAAGATCAAAAACAGAGTTGAAAACACAACTTCCAGCGGAGTTTTTCTTACTCGAGTTAGAGGTGTTTGACATGTGCTTCTCCGAGTGTACAACACAGCTTTTCAAATAATTTGAATAAAGAAAGAAATGAATGTCTGCAAAATGCAGCAACGTTTCATCTGATTTTTAAACATGTCATGACTGTGATAATTTAACTCATTTATTCTTGTAAATAGTGTATGCCTGTCAAAAGAGTTCAAGGTTCCAAATTGACACAAAATATTGTAGCAATCGCAATATCCAATGGTGCACAATGCCTCGAAAATGTTCATAATAATTTCCTATCATTCCCCCACCCTCCCCTATCAATGTTATACACTTTTGTTAGGCTTCCGATGAAACATCAACAAACAGAACAGCCTGAATAGGGGGCTGGAGGAAAACTGCTTTATCAGACCAACATTTTTGGCCATGATTGTACCTACTGGCAAAATAGTAGTTATCAATAAAATGTCCTCTTTTGTTAATGGAAGGCTTCTCACCAGAAACATTTCACTAGTGTTTTGTTGAAATATAATTTCCTTTCAAAATGCCAAGGAACAGATTCTTTAACAATACATTTTGTGCATATAGTTACTGTTTCAAACAAACCGCATCACCAAAACTAATCAATCTGAAACAAAATTTCAAAAGAACATGTAAAAATATTAATGTCAAGCCTGTTGTACTGTTGAGAAATGAAGAAGTTTGAAGCGATTAAATTGAACATTTATAGACACATGGTTTTGCTAATTCTCCCCTTTGAGAAGTTTTGCTAGTGAGAATTTTAAAACTAGCAATTCGTTACTAGTAAATTTCTAGGTATGTTTATTGTATACCTTCTCCCCATCCTTGCCTGTTGGGCCTTCCAGTCCCGGGTTTCCAGGTGGACCCTGAAATGTGATCACAAAAGTTAGCATGCATAGTACATGTACATCTAAGGAATTTGTGAAAAAGTCCTGGAAGTTTTCATTACAGTAATACAATGTATATGAACCCTGTATATATCTTAAGTAAAACTTGCTTGAAAGTGATTTTTTCTTTTTGGAAATTTATTTATGGATTGAAAAATTATGCTATTGAAAGGTCCAGAAACATGTTAAATCCACAGCTAGAATTGTCCAAGTGGAATGTTTTCCTGAGGAGAACAGTGTACATGTAATCTCCTTGTATATCATACAGACACCAAAAACATACATTATAGGTATAACAGCAATGTCGTTTTGATTTCAGTTTTCAGTTAAATAATGTCGTGGCCTTTGTACATGTATCCAAGAAATGAGGTTCAGGATGACATTGTACAAGAAATTTGTATGAAAACCTCCCAGAGCAGCAAAAATAACTACAACTTTGATATTAAAAAGTTCATTGCTAATGTTGAACCAATTAGTCGATCTTCCTCACCACTGGACCCTGATTTCCGTTTTCTCCGGAGATTCCATCTTGCCCCTAAAATAAAAGAACAAAAGCACAGATGGTAAAGAACTTTTGCTTGCTAGTAAAACTAATTTTACATTGAAAGGTGCTGTCTCACTGCTTAGTAATCCTGCTAGATTTTCAAAGTTGGCAAAGTGTTGATGGGCAGGATTTTTGATTGGGAAACTAATGTACACACCCACAACTAATGTTCCATGAGCAGTAGGTTGTTTTTTCAACAATTTATTGAGTTTGGCATTTTGGAAAGTATTCACCAATGACCTACATGTACTCCAATAAAACATGCTGCTTGCAGTTTACCGTCTCATTCCAAAAACAAATTACGACTTAAGATATTTGGAAATTGTTCATCAACTTGGTCCACTAGGATTGTACATATGTATATACTGTTGGTATTAAGATAGTATTCAGAAGCATGCCGAATGTTCACTGCAAGACAGTTACAGCTGACACTAACAAGAGGCTACCTCATTACCTAAAATGTTGATTCCACTTATTTAACGCAGAAGAATATTAATGCCGAGTTAATTAACATGGTTTGAAGGGGCAGACATTTTCAATTCTAGAAAATTAACACGATATTGTTCAAAGGTATCATATTTTTCCAAGAAAATTTACGCAAGTAGACAAAACACTTTGAATTTTGACAAAATGAAATCTTTATTAACATGCTGTAAGGTGGAACCTGGGCCCTCGTCCTCCGTGAGGGGGGGACCTGGGACCGAACTACTCCTTGAGCTCGAGTTGTGTTCTGAGTTGTGAAGGATCGCTCGTTGTGAGTTACCGAGCAGAACTGCGGGTTTACACTGGTCACAGCGGCCAAATGGGTGAAGAAAAACAAAAATTATTTGGAAGGCAGGAGAAGAAGTAACAAAGTGGATTTTGCGTGTCGACACGTATTCAGCGGCGTGTGGATGGGAAAAAGCGAAAACTGCCAGGAAAGCTGCAATTGGATTGCCTGATGACAAGCTCAATTTTCTGTTAACCGTTCCGGAAGAAGTTTGGAAAGACTGGTCAAAGCTAAAGAAGGCTTTCCTGGATGAATACCGAGCGGATGCAGCATCTTGTGAACAGGCATTCCTAGCACGAAGGCGCCAAGAAGGAGAGTCATTTCTGGTATATTATTCAGTGTTGGAAAGTTTATATCATGATGCTTTCGGGGTAGAAGAGGCAACGGCCTTGTCAGACGAGTTGAACTTAGCTATTACCCGCCAGTTTCTAAGGGGAATTCCGGCACAAATTTCATTGAAGCTCCAGATGGACTACCCAGACGCAAAGCCGAAAGACCTGGCCAAACAAGCTCGTAGAATTGAAGAAGTTTTCACTCGGACCCAGGCCCGTATCGAACAGGTCCGCGCGGTTGAATCGCCACCGATCACTTCCACCCAGTTTGAGACCTTG
>JAOBYH010609545.1:0-25668 GCA_025403525.1 Umimayanthus kanabou | reverse complement strand
TGTGTGTGTGTGTGTGTGTGTGTGGCGGCTGAGCAATCATTCTTCTTGTAACCGGCCGAAACTGGCGCCGCAATGTATGATGGGATAATTAAATTCTTCAATCACTTGGTATATAGTTTCATATGCGAAAACCTTTTCAAGCTGTATTCTCGCGGTAGCAAGGCATGGGTAAATTATATAACGTATTTTTAGTTGCTTTCATACAATACAGCTCCAGCCATAAGGAAACACTTTCTTTTTATTTAGAATGTTACGCATCACAGTTAAGCTGTACCAAGATTGGCAAAAATGAATTGGTACTAAGTAATGGATGATGAACAGCGGCAACATGGCGCAATTCATTCATGTTCTGCAGAACCGATCTCTTGACATGTGTCCGAAGTTGACAGAGTTCATGGTTTAGCTTTGCTCCGGTGTTATAAAGAAAAGAACTGAAGTTGTTAAGGCAAAATCTTATCAGTGACATACGCTTCATTGCACCGCGCCTTGTCGACGGCATGTGGAAACAACCTGTAGATTTCGTGACTTGCTTCAAACTGAAAACACTGGAGTTTACTGCACAGGTGACAGCTTGCCAGCTACACAGACACCTCGTAATTTCAACAAACAAATACTTTTATTCAAGAGAGCAAAAATTGCTTAGCTTTGATAACTTGTTTATGTGCTTTACTGTACCAAATGCAAAACAAGCCTTTCTTGTACTATCTTATCTCCATGTTTTCTTAATTGTATGTATCTACTGTTTCCCAAAATAAACCCTTTTAGATCTCAACATGAAACCTATCCAACCGTAAATACCCTAGATAAATAGAAACAGTAAGAAACGCAAATTTAGTAGTGTGGTTCACTTTCTATGGAACAAAAAGGTAGCATTTGGTGTGTTTGAACATATTAAACAATTATCAACCATTTATTACAGAGCCACAAACGCTTTAGTTGTATGTATTTTCGTGTAGATTACTCATTTGGCTACAAACAATCAAATTCAAAGTAAGAGTCATCGTAACCTTTCTTGCCTTCAACTTGACCCATAAACTCCGGTAAAATTAATCATTTTTTCTCTTTTCCTTTCAGAAATCTTCACAAAGCCCCAATAACTGTTTGAGTGAAGCTTAACATTACCAAATATACAAACTAATTTGAATTCCGGAAGAACAGTTCGAGGATCCAAGTTAAGAATATGCAAACAAGTTTCTGGTGGTCGATTATGGAAAGATACTGATGAAGTTGCCAGACCATGTGTCACCAACTAACGGGCTAAACGGCACCTCATCATCGCTGACGTCATCCTCGAGGCAGCTGCACGGCTCTGTGTGATTGTTGCGAGTGAACAGTCAGGCTTGATGTTCTTCCTTTTTTAAAAAGTGTTGGACCTCTCTTTAGTAACAAACTCCGTGCCACTTCTCTCGTAGAAAGCGTTTTTAAAATGTTAAGCTATTAAAAAAAAATTCTATCGAGTAGCTCATCAGCCTGTAGCTTTTAGAGTGCTCACTAAATCCATACAGAAAACGTAAACTTTGTATTTCTTAAAGCTTCCTTGGTTTCTCAGATGTTATTTCGGAATTCATCGTAAAGTTTCTTATCTCATCGTTAAAGGCTACCTATATTTGTCTATTGGTATCCTTCAGTCTACCAGCTAGCCGTTGCTCAAAGTTTTTAAAACTCTGGATATAAAGTGCAATCTTACTATAGAAGTTACTGCTTTTAAGCTAGGAACACATAGCATGACATTGCAGCTTCTAATTGACAAAGAAAACGCACAATCTTGCGTTTACATCACAAATAAAACCTTATTTAAGTACGTTTGTGATCTGGCAATATCTCGTTAAGAAAATGATTTTACTTGCCAGGTAGTGTATAGAAAGAAGAACAGTTGTTCGGTTTCTGTGAACAGGTATTGTCAACGCCCATTCAACACACCATTACATTATTTTGTGTCCTAGAAAAACAAATGTTAAAATCTTCGATTTGATCCAGACGTCTTCATTTCAACAACAGTTTTCAGTTGATACGAGACAAGAACCTGATACAACTGCAGAAAGCGAACGACAGTGTTCATGAGGAAACAAAGTGATGGGAAGGGCAATGTTAAATGGAACACCAGCAGAAAGGGTTTCACATGACAGCCAAAATTTAGCTCATTCTTGTGATTGTATTATTTGGCTGTGTCGAATGGATTAAAACAGCCCGGGTTGGCTATGGTTTCCCTTATTTGTACAAAATCGAATGTCTAAAGGCGCTGTTGTATGGACAAAGGACACGACAAAGGGCTATAATAAGATTTGCCATCTATAAGTCAGTACGTATCCATTTTGTTGCTCTTCAGTCTTGTATAATTGCTGTAGAAATACCCAGATACAATGCCTGGGATATTAAGTTTATAGCGCAAGCCCTCGAACAGGGGCAGTCAATAGAAATATTAAATCTAGTGTAAATTTTGTCGTTCAACATATCTTCAAGCATTTCATGAGACGTGAATAGTCGAAGTTAATATCGAAATCCTATTGTCTGATGGCAGGTTCTACTTCAAGCTACAGATACAAAAATCGAATTTCTTTTGAAGTTTTGTACCAATTGAGAATCCTCCTTCCTTTAAAAACTGTTCTATTCTAAAAACACCTGGTTTCCATTGGGTTTCTGTGTATCATATGAGCTTTAGCAGAGCACTGTAAGCCAGTAGAATGACATAACTTATAGCTACGAAGCTTATACACGGACAAGATTTCTTTGAAGTATTACCATTGAAAGACAGACTTTTCTTAGCACGATGTCTTTATCTTAAGAAACGTATTAACCCTCATTACCTTGAAAAGAAAGCAATCCAATTTACAAATGTTCTTTATAATGTTTGTTCATTTGACCATGTAAATTGTGGCCAGAAACAAAATCAAGAGACATTCTGTTTTCCTAGAGAGGGTTTTGTTTCATTTTACATGATTTTAGAAGTTAACGAACTTCCTACGGTGTTAAAGGTGTGCAATGACGAAGAAAATTTTGTTTTGTCCTACTGAGGAAAAAATACAAAATATTTTGTAAATATATCTAGAATCACACTGTTTTGAAGCAGCTGACGAGAGGCTTCTCGTTTATTGCCGGAAGGAATTGCACGGTGAAAGCTTAGAACCATAGAAATTAAAGAAATCGTTCCTTAAATTGGATTCCCAGTCAATATCCAAAAGTTTTTGAATGTAACGGTCGTGGTTTTGACGGTTTCCGGAGTATAATTACTTGGCATAAAATTCATTTCGAAAATCCTTACTTGGTTATCTGAAATTGTTTTTGCAGTTTGGGAGCTGAACCTTAACATTTTGTTTTAATCCTGATGACTACCGTGTCAATACTTTAAAAAGCCCAGTGGCTGCTCGAAGGCCAGTAAAACCCGTCGAAAAACCTGACTCTATTAAAAAGTTGGCAGCTGAAGTGGCTATGGGTTGAGGGAAATGCGCCTTCCCTTTCGTTTCCTTCTCTTTCTTGTTCAAAGCGCGTCAGCTTCAGTCAATCGTAAATAGTGCCACAAAGAATAAATGAAAGAAAGCATTTAATTAATACGCTCAGCACTTTCTCTTTCATTTTTGTAAGTGTACTACAATAAGTTGGGCGTATAGCTGTTCATCACAGTGTTTCACACACCGTCTAAATATGCCGTATGCTTTGTAAGTAAAATGAATAAAGTAGATCTCATTTTTGAAAGAGTTGTGTTGTTTACCATGTTCAGTCTTCATTCTTTGAAGTCGTGTTGAAAGCCTCAAGTATCATAGATTTTGACCAACACGAGCTGTTCTGAAGTAGTTCCAGCCATACTGTAATATAATTCTGGCCATATATTTTCTAACACTCTCTATATAAAAGCTTACATTTTGACACGGTAGCTTTAATATCCATAGCCCTGTTTGTAAACCATTCAATGGTATCACAAACGCGAAATCTATGTAGGTGATGCCCTTGTAAAGGGTTGTTAGATTGCAGCTATCAAACGAACCTTTGATGTCCATATACAGCTTACAGCTACAACAAAACGTTAATCATTATTCCCTTCTAGATAAAATAAATTAGCAGTGAAGCGCAGTTTCATTGACATTGGAAACCACAATTTGGTAAACCGCAAGCACACATGGATCGTATAGTTAGGACCTAGAATCCAACATGGCAGAAAGCTATATTGAGTCAAGAAGTTTTGAGATCTAATAAAAATTTAAACCCTTTGCAAATATCATAAATCGCTAACCAATATATTGGCGCAACATGTTTGGAAGTAGTCTACTCGAACCGAAAATCAAGGAGACAATGACTTAAAATTATTTTTGAGTTTTTTAAGTAAAGCTCACTTGAAAGCAAGTAACTCATTAGTAAGAACATGCATTAACTTCAAAAGAAAATAAATTAGTACCGACTGCGAAGCGAGCAGTTGTGCATGTCTTTGTGTTACATTCCAACACATCAAATTGTTTCAAAGGTAAAAATTTGAAGGCACAGTACTTACTCCGATATTTTAATTAGGATACTATGGCTGAAACTACAACAGAAACTGACAATCTACCCCTTGGTATTGACAACTTTATTCCTAATTTTCCTGCAATACGTCGCCAGTTACAATTTTTGACAAAATGGCTATTTCGAATTAAAGAAGCTACATATCTTGCTGGAACGAAGCAGTTTTGTATAGGTTCATTTCCTATACGATATTAGTCCAATATCTTATTTTCAACAGAATCGAAAATACTGGCTGGAATCATCTCTTCTCACTATGCTTATAAATGTATCCCATACTTTTATCTTGAAAATCCCGGCATGCCAATATCTCACAAATTCGCAGTGTCAACCGAGGTTAAAGAGTTCAGCGCGTTTTTGGAAAAACATCAAAAATATATGTTACAATATAGCTGATGAAAGTTTTAGTGTCGAATACATTAAATCAGCATCAGTGCTGAAAAAAAGTGAAAACAGGGCTCAGTTTGTAAACCAAAAGCAACAACAGACAAGTAGATGCAATAAGAAGCATCAACAAAACCTTATTGGGACACAGAATAAAATAAAACACTTAGAACATTGTGGAGAAAATATAGGGTGAAAATTGTTTTTGGTTAGTAAATTCCTAAATTGTTGAAGGCAAGGCCATTTAGTTTCAATTATATATATAATTTGCTTCCAGTATGAATGCGCTTTGATAAGATAATTTTAGTTTTAAGCACAAGCAATGTTTTGTTCTACTCAGTCGGTGATAACTGTCAGTACTTCAGTTCACACATTAGTGACTCTGCACTAGATTCCTTACAATCAGTTTTGCAATAGGCAACAAAGATAAGTTTTGTAACAACTAATTCTACACTTCAAAGTTCAGTTGTCTTTTCATGATGTTAAGAAGACTCTTTGGCCTCGTGCACCTGCGAGCTGTAATGGTTTCTACAGACTGACAACAACCGACACTGATAAAGCTACGATTGTTATCGCGTTTTGTGTTCTGCAAATCTATTCCATTTTCTTTCTACCTACCTCTTCCGGCTCTTTTTATCGTAATAAAGAATTGAATTAACTTACGCACCGAATTACCCAGTAAAGACAGCATTTCGCAACACCAGTTCAGAGAGCTCTCTTCTTTCCAACAATTGGCTAACCCTGCTTAAATTTTGCTTGTGCCGTTTCTTTTATGCTATGCGATGTTGATTCGCGGTTCAATCTGTCCGACATTCAACTAATATTTCTAAAAAACCTTGAAGTCAAAAGTCCACGATCTCCATACAAGAGACAATACAAATGTATGTTTCAAACTGCCATTATATCACAGGAAAGACAAAAAGCAGGTCGGTTGTGTAGCCGAATAAACAGTATATCTATATATGCACCCGTAAGGGAAGAGCGAGGGGAAATGGAAGTCAAATGGCAGGGGAACTCGTAAATAGCAAAAAAATATATGATATTAACAAGCCTAAGAGCTTCAAATAAGCTGGTCAGTATTTCACAGAATTGATTAGACTGATTATTACAAAGAGTTAGATGTTGGTGATGAATGGGGGATTAATGATACGTTAGTTGTTGGAAAAGAACTGTCGGAGATGGAATCTCTATTTCAGAGGATCAGTATTGCCATAAAGTGTGCTAAAAGTGACTAGCTTTTTAAAAGATAAGAAGTTGTTATTCAAAAAATGATTTGGAAACATCACTCTAAAGCGTATTTCTGCAGTGACAGTTTATTTCCTTCTTACAAGGGGAGAAGCAGAAACTACACAAATACGTTTATATCTTGAAGTAAGATCGGTTTATTAACCCTAGAAGAGGTTCGGTTACTTCAAATTGGATACGCCCATATCTAGCTGGGTTCTCAAAAATACATGTCTGTGTCCTAATTTTAGTGTAAAATTATTCGTGTGGAGCAAATATTGTACTTGCACAAAGTTAAGTGCTAATGTCAGTTAATTTGGCTTCAAGGGATGATGATTTACCAATACAATTGATCAATTACCTTGCTACCTTCGCAAGCCACGCTTTCTTCCGGTATTTCAAACAGTCTCCGTGCTTTTAAATTGCCTACAAAGAACCTTATATTGACCTCCACATTTCTAAGACAAAATTCTGAATTAGAAAAAATCTTCGTGACTTTTGACAATCGTGTTAATCAGTGGATTAGAGAACTTTTCTAGTTCTAGCAGTGATGTAACAGTAATAGTTCATGAGTCGGCCATCCTTCGATAAGTCACGAAAACGCGTAATAGAACTTTCGTCATCCCAATGTTTCACTCGAGGGCCCTTTGGTGAGATTTCAAGAGAGCCTTTGTTTTCCGTGAGAAACCGACAACATACCAGCACTGAGTCAGAAAATTCGTTTACTTTCTTTTACAATACTTGGGCCTATATTACACAGGAAACCACTGTGGCCCTTGCCTCTCCCATAAGATTGTTTTTCCGTGAGTAAATTATGGAGTTCTGGGTATTTTTAATAACGCAAAGTTGACTACATTTGCCGGCATGCAAATTGACTCACGCCGGAAAAAGATTCAAAACAAGAGACTTCTACTTGCCAAAACACAACCAGTGAAAGCAAAAAGATTTTTAACAAAATCAAAACTTAATTTAGAGAACTTAGGCTTAGCAACTACTTAGTAAATTTTATGAAAATAAATTCTATCTGCGCAATACATCCGGCAAGGAATAATAGATCAGACTTTCATTCTGCTCGCCAACAGGTACTGAAGTGCCAAGCGTGAGAAGACAGCGTGAGTCTATATACCGAGTCAATATATCTACACTACATATCTATTTCCAGTCTTTATAGACAATTTTCTCTGCTTCCTATCAGCTTTTGAATAAGCTATGAAATTTAGCAGGAAGAATGTTAACCATCACGACTCATTAAAGCGAATGTTAAGTGGCCGCTGACAGTTGAATTATCACTTCTAAACTAAACTTCCCTCCCACAGCATTAGAACCCGCAGTAAACCACGAAATCCCCTAATCCTCCAAGACGGAGAGTTTGAATAGTTCTTAACTCGGGTTTTCAGTAGACAAGCAATATCTGTAGCGGTGTTTCTAACTAAACTATCGTTTTCGCACAGAATTTTCGCTCACGATTTTCTCCGCACGCAAAGGACATTAAGAGTCAAAATCACTTCGCATAAATTTTGACATCAGCGTCTTTTATTGAAAGAGTTTTCAAACACCATTCCATCTTACATCTTCTCACGTACAACCAGTGATTTATCTTTAACTTTAATTTAAGACAAGGTAGACATAAACTATAGTAATTTCAAACATAACTACTGAAAAATAAACTTACATATTAACATTTGAATTCGTTCAACTTGACAAGGTACTCCATGAACTGCCCATGTCGCTCTGCGTCATTTGGAAAACTTCTGAATTCAGTCGGACATTTCAAGAATTAAATTAGCAAAACTCAGAAAGCTAATACCAATAAAATCTAATACAATAACTATTACAATTTCCTAGAGCGCTTTCTTTCTTTGCTTTATCTTATAAATATTTGGGCGGTCTAACTTATTGAATAGCTAAATTCTAATCTTTTGAGAGTGACATCTTTGTTCACTCAGGAAACAGAAAGACAAAAACAAACCTTTTGAGGAAAACAGAATTTAGAAACTGCTTTCCTTCGGCTTTTGACAGTTTTGTTTACATAACGTTTAGTGTCTCAGGTAATCAACCCTATTTAGAATACTTTGCATTTACGAATTGTTGTATAAAATCTTTAGTATAATACAAGTTTTCGTCGACCGTTTTGTGGTTTTGTGGCTTTCAAAGCATACCTTTTCTTCTTAAAAGAAGATGTTGTGTCAATGATATACAAGGCAAACTTGGCTCGCCTATAAAAGTTTCGATACATTAATGAAAATTTGATTTCGTGCCTGATGGGAATTTTAGTGTAAGAAGTGCTAACTACAATTCACAGAGTCCATGCGGAACGAGTTTATTGTGAACTTAGAATAAACATTAACACGTTTTATAATTTGCCTTTCTTTCTTGATAAACTCAAAAGTTAGTGACGTGGAAATGCGACAAAGAAAGCCTAATTGTAGAGCAAATAGTTCCGCAATTGAGAAGTAAATAAAAATGATCTTCTTTGCTACAGTTTGAGTCGCGACTTTGTGACTCCACATCGAAAAGCGATGAAGTTCGATAAAAACATTAACTTTAGCTTAGTCCTTAGTTTAAATGTCTGATTTCCCAAACTGTTGTGTTATCCCTTATAATTTCAAATAATTTACTTACATAAAATTTAAAATCGGCTTTTTCTCGTAACGTCTTTTAGGTCCATGCACGACTCAGTTCGGATTTGACTGTCTATATATCTTTGTATACGTAGCTTTTTTAAGGAATAAAATAATGTTCTTTCTTACATTACAACTTGCGATTCAGTTCTTTTTCTCTATATGACGAGCAATATATAATTACAGCGATCTATATACAGATGCCAGCGGCAGTAATCGGTGCTGTCTCTTAACGAGTGTTCTTATCCAATTCCCGCAATGGCCTTGATTTCTCTCATGATTCTGCCGATGGAGTTCTTACCCATTGGTACTTTGTTGAACCAGATGTCGCCTTTTGGTTTGTGTTTGGGTGTAAGGTAGAAAGAAGAGATACCTGGAGGACGATGTCGCAGATACACTTCAAAAGCGCGGACGGGATCTCTTTCTCCTCCGTCTGTAGCTGCAACTCGAGCTTTGCACTTCTTCTTCGAGCGGCTCGTTTCTTTATCGTCGTCGCCGGCTCGAGGTCTCTTGGAGCCGGCCTTTGCATAGTCAATCACGATCTTCCCATCGGGTCCGCGGGAGATTCTGAAATCATCAATACTCAAATCATGGTGTGCCATTCTCCCTCTTATTCCGTGGCTCACCGTGTTTATCCACCATTGCAGTCGTAGTAGCGGTCGCGGAGCGTGGACTCCAATCGCTCCTGTCGCCCACATTCTCTCTAGCTGCTCTTCAGTGATGCTTTCGACCACATTGGGATGATTGCCTTTACCCTTTCTCTTTAGGTCATTTCGCTTGGTGACGAGCTGAAAGTTCACCATGTCGAATTCGCGGTCTGCCAAGTCGAAGTTGTCGACCGCAGGTGGAACTTTGCGTTCGAGGAAGTATCTTCTAAGCCCGTTGCGGTATGTGGTGAGGGTAACAGGCTCGTACTCGTTGCCTTCTTTGCCCGGCCTTGTGTCTCGGATCTCGATAAAAAAGTCCTTCAGCATGTCCACGGCCGATGGCTTGCCAAGTTTGTTCATATCAAGACTTTTCCCATACTTGTCCTTGTACCATTTCTTGAACCTTCTCACTGAGGTTTTCGTGCCTTCTACAGTATTTTTGCAACGGTTAGTGTTCTCTACTTCGTCCACATCTCTGGAGTCGGGTCCGTGCGAGCTTGAAGTTGGCTTTCTTTCACTGGGTGCACTTCTTGGGTTACTGTGTGAGGGCAAAGGAAAGCCTCTAGATTCTTCTTTCGGGAAATGTCCGGCTTCATTTAGGTCTGGAGTACTATTGAAGGACCCAAATGGAGGCTGAAAATGTCGATAAAACTGGGTCTTGCTGTGATCGTCTGCTCCAGGAGGTTGGAAATATGTGTACATCGACGGTGCTGGGGTTTCACCCATAAACGAGTTCACATCCTGTCCATAAATTGAGCGCATAGTATACGTTTTCTGGCTTGAATTCATGGTAGGTATTCCCGCGGGAGAATGAAACCTCGACTCGCCGCTACTGACATGGTCAGGTTTCATGCTGAATTCTCCGGACGATGGGTGACTGTAAGCTTCTCTGTGGGAGTCCGTCTTGAGGTACTCTTCGGAGATTTGTGGCCCCTCGGCATGGCTGAAAATGTTAGGAGGTTGAAAATGGTGGCTGATGCCGTTTGTAGGCTGTTGAATCATACTTGCAAAACTTGTAGTTGGCAGAGCGCTTGAATAATTCGGCAGTGAAATGGGCAGTTCATCAGGGATTTCTGATATGCCGTCTACAAGGCTTGAAAGGGCTTGTCTCGAACTGTCACTGCTACTTTTGGCGCTGCCGTACAGGTTCTCGCTCGAAGTGCGAAATAAACTAGGATGAAGCGGTGGCGGTGGAAAATGTAGATCGGTTCGTGATGTTGGCGGTTTCATAATTTCTGATCCGTGGCGTTGAGACATAGTGGAACAAATGTCAGGTGTAAACTCGAAAGGATTTGGAAATGACATCGTGTTCTTTAACTCTGACGAGGCAATTCTCTCATTTGTTTACAGCGCTTGCTCTAGCGCACGAAGTTGTGCATTATATAGTCTCGACTGGAGTGACAATCAATGATGCGAGGTTTTATACCCACTGAATGCTAAAGGCCCTTTATAGTGCTCCTATTGTTTTCAACGAATTTATGTGCTTCCTGTCTTTACGTGCATGGGCCCCAATTAATGCTTAATGACACTACCCCTGGGACCGAGGCCCTTTTTAATCTCTAATTTGGTGACCCTTGACGACAAGATCTAATTATACCTAAGACTTTTACAAGAAGACTATAAAAGGAATTACATTCTGAGCTCGTCAGATGGGGTGGGGAAGATATTATATTTGTGGTAATTATGCCCCTCAACGACTAGCCAAACGGCTTGCAGAACCAACTATTTCATTTCATCAAACGTTAGCTGAAAATTTCCATTGTTTTACATAAAAGGCAGTGTGTGACATTTTGTGTCAAAATAGGTGATCTAGTCAAAATGTATTCACGCGCCAATGTTTTGTACAATGATAAAATCTAATTCAACCTAAACGAATAATTTCTGAACTAATGCACGCAAGAGTTTAAAAGTGCTATCAAGCGTCAGGAAAGCTAATTTTGGCGGGTACCCAAACAAACGCTTGGTGGTGCATTTCACTTAACAAAGCGACAGGAACATGCACGCAAGCTTCGCTCGTTTAGCGAAATGAAAATCAGGAGTTTTCTCTTTCTTCGGAGTTTTTGAATAGATCAACCTTGGTAATGACAAATAAGAATAAGAATAGCAATAGCAAAGTGTAAAGAGAAAAGATTATCTTATTTACATATCATTTGAAAGGCTCCAGTGTGATTAATGACAATCCTCTGTCAACTCCAGTGTTGTAAAGTTACTTGAGGTTTCTCCTCAATAGACAAATTATCAAGCTCAGGACAAAGACCCGTCCCCAGGTCTGTGGAATCCTTTGTTCTACTGTTGAGCAAAGAAATAATTTCGAAGTTAATTTTACATGGCGTTAACACATTTAACACTCGAAAAAGACTACCCTTCAAATTTATACTAATTCGTAAGTGTTTTGTTCGCTTTCTTCTTTCACACTTCAACACCAGCGATTTCGCCCATCAAATCTCTGTCTCTGATAAGAATGTTTGTGAATGAAGTCCCGAAAAGATAGTTCTATTCACAAAGGCACTGTGCTTTTTAATTTGATCTGCAGTTTTTTATAAAGACCTCCAGTCGCTTTAGTATACACAACAAATTATCCATTGTTTTGTGTCAAAGTCGAAGGCGGAGACTATCAATAAAACTATGGGAAACCAGCGAGTTTATGCGGAACTCTATTTACTGGAGAGCAAAGGAGATTGTTATTAGGTTAAGCCGGAGATTATATCCAAAAGCTGAGAGAAACTTATAGAATATTAGCGCGAGAAACAGCAAGAACCAATGAACAAGTCTGATATGTTTTCGTGCGTGGATCGCACATGGTGATGCGGGGTTTCCATGGATCAGTGCAGAGAAAAGCAGCTTTTGGCGAACGCGCGGGAAATGAAGCGAAATAACACGGTAAGCTTCAATGCTTAAAACAGTATGTATAACGTTACTCAACTAGTGCTCAACTTGGCTAGGAATAGACACAGAATCTCTACGCTCAATTTGTAGTTTACAATATAAAAATGAATAGCATTTTGCAATAAAAACAAGTAAATCCAACAACAGCACGGAAACAACTCCCGCTCGTGTCAGCCAAGCTGATGACGAAATCAAACGCACAAATTAGCCACTTGTTGTTGTTATGAGTGCGACCTTGTTGAACTTTCGATTGAGTAAGTTCCTATTGGTAAATTAAAGCACGATTCTCAACGTAAATACCAGTTTATTCTTTGAATTTTTCTGTCGGAAAATCGTATAAGGGCCTCGATGCACCGAGATGCCAACAAGACCCTACACGACAAAACCAGTCGAAAAGCAACCGGGATTATTACAGGAATTTTAAATATAGTCTACAAAATTTGGTTGTTACAGTATTCAATTCCAGTTTCTAAATGAAACTATTTCGTTTCTACTGAACTGAAGTATATTATTGTTCGAAAGAAATACATTGTAGTTTATGGCTGAAAACGTGAAATCTTGCAGTATGTCTCCAGCGTGATCGGACCTACACAAAGCTAAGATGATAACGAGTTTGCTTTTCAGATAAGACTTGTCAAAAAGATAATAAACTTGAAAAGCACTCGCGAGGAGATTTCGAGTGTCTTATAATCGTTTACTTTCTTAACTCGCACTCTTTGCAAAGTCAAAATTTCTAATATAATTACTTCCGTGGCTTCGAGTGACAACTAAGGCCTAATGTAAATATTTACCTTGAAGATTAGTTAGGGATGAACTCCATACATGGATAGCACTGCTATTTCTCTCTTACTTACACAATCTAAAATCAGTCCTATTTTGTTTCCAATATGTAGTTAAGTTAGTAAAAACAATGAATAAGAAGAATGAGAGAAAGAAAAGGGTAAATCAACCCAACATTTTGTACCGTTTTACCACCTGGAAGTTATCTTATCCTTTTCATGGTGAATACTGAATAAGTTTCGTTCGACATTAATGTAAAGATTGTACTTTCATGACAAATTAAGACAGTTTAGAGATTGTTCTCACTTTTATCTTGCACGCAAATGAAGGCCATTTCCTGGCAGAATTGAAATCCATTAAATGAACACAAGCAATTTTTCTATAGATGGCAGCAAACTCACCCTAACGAGATTGCTATCGAGAATTCGCACAGCCAGTTACCGAGATGGAAATCGAAAACATATTATAGGGTAGTTAAAAAGGCTCAGACTTCTCTTTATTTGTTATCGAATCAGTTTGACCAAATTTCAAACGCAACGGTTTTGTTTTATTCTGCATTTCTGGCAATACTCTGTATACAAGGACTGTGAAAGTTCCATACTGCCAAGTCCTGTGAGGCATACATGTTTGTTTTTAATAAGGTCTTGCTCACTTGCTTTCTTGTGATTTCATGTGTCAAAAAGGTCACCCAAAGCACTGTGATGAAGTTTGTAAATGAAAAAAAAAGTTTAGAAGATGGCTTATAGCGTCAGGTTAAAACACTGAGGTAATCTTGGCTTCTTGCCCAAGGTAATGCGTGATTTACCAACCAACAATGTTGTGACGTCCAGACAGTTGGGCACTGGTGGTCAATCGCCTCGAGAATATCATTTTCTAAAAATAAATAACATTTGTTGCCACTTTTTTTCTTCAAAATAATGTTTACTCTTGGCTAAAGAACAGCATAGCTTTGGTTTTGGTGCCCTAATTGATGTAACCGTTGTTAATGTCGCCCACAGAGGATGAGAGTATTTTTGATATCGTTTTGATGCATCTCACATTCATATGATTGTTATTGGACGCCCTGGTAAAACATTGTATAAACTCAAAATATTAGCGTAGTAAGGTTTATTTTGTCACGCCAGATTTGAGATTCATTCAAGAAATAGTCAAGTTGGAATAACAAACTATTTCAAAGCAATTCAGTGCAAATCTATCTGGTAGACTTCACAAACGTGATAATTGAATTCAGTTCTTTCAAATCCACACATTGTACTCAAAAGTCAATCGACTCATTACTGCTATTGAATTTTTTTTTTCTCCCAAAAAGATCTTTGAAAACTATGGAAGCAGCACATTGCCTTAACTAGTCACTGCCAATTAAAAATAAGTCAAGATTATTTCTACTCCAGTGTAAACTACCAAATAACGAGCATCGTTACTAATAAAGTTATATAAGTTTTAATAAAATGGCGCCTGCTTTTGTCCCAAGAAAAGTCGAGCAAGCTCAAAAGTTTCAGCTGTTAGCACAAGTCTCTAATTTTCGTTTTTCCTTTTGGACTACAAAAGTGCTATTACAATTGCGCTTAAAGTAAACTTTTATCCGTTTCAGGCAGGAAAAAGTGTAAGGAAATAGATTTGGCATATGGCTCGCTCGTTGCTCGCTTGACTCACATCAGAGTAATCAGTAAATAACGATATAATTAGAATTTCCTACTTTACATTTTGAAATATTACTAGCTTACTGGGAGGTAGCAAAGCTCTGCTATTATCGTTTAACATGCAATCGCTTCTTTGAATTACCAATAAGCCTGCATATCGAAGCTCTATGTATACAGTAATTATCAGCTTATCCAGAAAGTAAATCTTTCCACAGTTTTAGCAGAATTTGCCGTATGTTGAGTTTCGTTTACTGACACTTCAACACCTTCGATCAAAATCTGCACTGTTAAAGCTTTATAATTTACTTACGCACGATAAATTAACTCTGATGAATATATTGCTTTCTCAAAGAGTAACTTTCTCAAAACCCTTTACTTAGCTGAGCTGATACGTAAACTGACGTGCGAAACACATAAACTTTAGCGATTCTGTTTCATGCAATTGGACATTTTTAGTGCAGTTCACAAGTCGTAGCAGACATTTAATAGCCTAGTCTAGATAAACGCCATTGGTTATTGAGGCAACGATAACCAAGGAACTGGAATTCGGATTTTGAGACATCTCAACAGCCCGGGCTCAACAGGAAAGCAAGCATTGCAGCCTATGAACTTTGTATCTTGATCCTTGTATCTTTGAACTTTATCGTTTTGCTTGTTTATGCAAAGTATCATATCGTGTGCATGTCCACAACGGCAGCTGAGAGCCCAGCAGAATTACATAACTGAATACAGTTGACAATCTCTTGATATTACCATCGTATAATTTGCACACATACGCACACGCTCCTCTTAAAAAAACCTGATAATTTTGACTGAGGCTTGACGTTCATAACTCTTGACAATCGTTCTTGAATTGTTCTTATTTTTGCGCATAATTTAACTGTTCTAGCTGCATTTTTTCTTATAGGTCTGAACCAGAACTTAAGCTTGAGATTGTTCATAACATTTTTCAAAATATGAGCTAATCTATGATTCAGCGTCCTTATAAAGAAGCCCATGTATGTACAAATTTTTGTTGTCGCTTGAGCGTTTCAAGTTCCAGTCTTTTTTCAACACCAGGCGATTTAAACATTAAGACGCCAAAGCTGTTCATGGGGGGGAAATTCAAAATTTTGAATTGGGTGATAAGTAATTGGTTTGCTATCAACAGTTTGGAAATAAAATACGACCAATGCGAACCAAGTTGAATAACGAGCCTTTCACACACAAGTTAACTGCACATTTAAACAGGCAAGCATTGTTCACACCTTAATCTTCGTTTAGTAGGGCACGCCTTCCTTTCTAATAGGTGTAAAAATTATGAATGTAGGTGTTAATTACGCACATAAATAAACAAAGAAAAGCGAGAATCGAATTGCTGCTTATCCAGTCAAAGACTGAAGCAGATTTACTCTGGACCTCAATTTTGGGTTCTATAAATCCCATTCAATTAATCGCTTACAAACACTGGAACAAGTAAATAATTTATCAACTGCAAGTAGCTTTGTGCTTTTGGACGAAACTCTTTGCACCATCTTCTGTGTTGGCTTTGTGTCCGCAAACTTTTTTCACACGAGGTTTTGCAGTTTTCTACCAGGCGGGAAAGTAGTGATGGTGATTTTAATAAGACTATAAATGATTTGTTATAAGTGATACAAGCTTCGCAGAAAATCGTGTTAGTTAAAAGTTAGTGATATTTGGAAGTCAGAAAACAAGGTGAATAAAAAATATCATGCTTAATCGTACTCTATACTATGTCGATTTTAAATCTTTCCCAAGAGATGTTGGGTTCTTAATCGGTACACACACAAATGAAATTTGTAACCTGTAGCCATGTTTTCAGTGGGAGACTTTTACTAAGTTAACGGTGAAACATTAAGATCAAACTTGAAAAACTTATATGCCAATGCAAACCCTTGTTTTATGTATAGGTTGAAAGAGCGTCTTACCAGGAACATATAACTGAAGAAGAATTTATAGCTTAATGTTAATTATAGGGTCTGGCAGGAATTGAGCTGTATAACCATGAAGACTATAGGAAGTTATCTGTTAAACATAAACTTGAGTGTTCTTCGTAAGAAGTTACTTTAATATTCTGGGATCCATGATATGTTTGCAAGGATACCAGTTCAAATGAGTGTAAGAAATGAATGAAAATCTAGATGAATGAAATGAAAATCTAACTTAAATATCATGCCCCAAAGAATGACAGCTGAAGTTGGTAAGAATCAGGGAAAACCACACAGAACAGCACACAAGCACCAACGTGAGCAGCTTTAGAATTCCCCCGTGCGTCCGAGAACAAAATCTACATCGAAGCTAACAACATGACTAAAATCAAGTACCGCACTAAAAGAAGAAAGACCCTCTAAAGTTTCTTCTTGTCGTGGTTGTTACAAAGCCTTAAGGCAATTAAAACTTCACCTACAAAGAGATTTACGCGTTTTAAAACGTGATGACCTGGCAAGTTTGGTTTATGTTTTGCTGTTATTTTTCCTTTACCTATAAGTAACATTCACTGAGTACAGAGAAACACGATCAAGGGAATCCTATTTAGATTTACCTCACTTCTAAATCGCATTGGCTTGTTTCGCCTGTTGCACTAATATGTTACACCATACAAATGTTTGATCACAGATTTTTCTATACTTTTGTTCTTTAATTTTAAGGTCACAATATTGAAACTTTCTTGCTTGGAAATGTTTTGCTTGTAGCCTTTTCAAAGTTCGGGTGTGGTCATCGATATATAGTGTGTTTGCTTTGTTTCGGGTCAAGATGTACCTCCTTTGGAGAAAAATAGCACTCGTCCGCCATAGTTTGATTGAGAAACACTATGTCAACGTTACTGCATCTTTAACTGTGTTTATATTGATCAAAGCAATGCGTTTGCACTACAGAGGCCTGACCATGCCAGGCTGAAGCAATTGTCGCTATATTTTGGCGTCTGTATCTGTTAGATACATGAGATCATGAGTTGATAACAAGGTTGCATATGAAACCTCCAAGACCACACAGTCAAGATTGAAAATGTTACTTTTTCACATCAGTAAGTTTCACAAAAGTGAAATAACGTCAAGTTGTTCGGATGTTTTGATATTTTCTGTGCAGTTCTTCCAAAAAAGTTGGCGATCCTATTGAAATTTTATTTGGAAGAAGCAATGAAATGTTATTTGACTAAACATTTGTAGCGTTCAGTCAAGTTGTAAGCCGATAAAACCCTAATCTTAAGGATAATAGGGACACAGCTGTAACAAGTGATGACTAAAAGCATTTCACAAGCGAAATTATTCAAGCAATGCAGTTTTCATGCATAATCGAAGTCTTTTTTCTAATAAATATAGCAATGCTGAAGTGTATATTTCACTGCCTATACCAAGAATATGAAGGCTGCCGTGGCATTAAACTTTCTTGTGCAAAAAAATAAATAGTCAAAACAGAACAAACAACAAATTAATTTCAACTATTTCTATGTCTTGTGTCTATTGTGTTCTCGAGGTAATTTTCGCTTTTCTGATATTCTGGGTGTTTATTCAGAATGTGAGCGATCGTGTCTGTATTCTTAATATGAACCGGTGCTTCAGTCGGCAAAGGAAGCCGGGCAAATACTGCACTCATCCTTTTAAGTTTCTGTAATAATCCGTGAGAGACGAAGGGTGACGCCTGTTCTGACCCCACGTTATACATGAGAAGAAAATGCTGACGCACAAGTTCGTGCGACACTAACATTAATTAAGTACTGAGATTATCACTAAATTAATGAACTGCTCGGTTCCCAGAATTAAATGTTAATTGATGCGAAGACGGTATTCTTGTCACTAATTTTTAAGCTCCATTTTAATTCTTTTTAACGCAAAAATAGAAGTAAACAATTAACACTAGCTGGAATGGATGAAAATGAGTTTGCTGGTATTGAACTAGTTTGCTCTTCCATTTCTAAAAGTGTTTCATTTCCGGAAATAGATGCGAGCCCTAAGCCCACCTTACAATTGAGAAGTGTTCGTTAAATGATGCTTTTTGTAAGAGGTTACAACGCACAGATGCGTTTTAATTTTTGCAAGTGTTTCACAAGAAAATGATACTTTTGTTGCACAGGCTCTCAGTTCTCTTGAATTACGCGGGTCTCCAGGCATCGATGAACAGATCTTGAAAAATTGTTCTGTTTCCTTTTTGAATCTTTTTACCCAAACCAAAAGTCACAAAATAACAACCTTTCTTTTGTAATCAAACGAAAAAGAAAATGATTTCGGTTGACTAATTCGGCCCATTTTTGGTGGACTTGAAAAATAATTTTGCGACAATTATATATATGAGAGCAGCGCAAAATCACATCGTATGACAATATCACTCCTAATTTTTGGAGGAAAGACGTCATTGAAAACAATAGTTAAACTCTTTTCTAACGCAGCGAGACTTTCTCACGCCTAATTTATTGAAAAAAAGTATCCTTCAAAATTCCCTTTAAGTTGTTCATTCTCACACGAGTAAGAATAATAAAAGATTTAAATCAACTGCATGCAGCAGTGTAGCTTTAATCATGGGTGTTTTACTTTGACTTGAAAACGAAATTGAAAATTGATTAAGTACAGACTTCCTTTTCAGGCCCCAAAACCTATTGAACAGCTATTGCAATTGGTTGTTCAAGTTCTATTCTATCTTAAACTTTTCACGAAAACTTAATAACATATGTTGAAACGGAATGTATGAAACTTTACAACGACTGAGAAATCTGAAGGTATGTAGGACCAAAAACAGGAAGTTTTGAAATCTTGATTCTTGGTTGTCCTAGCAATAAACTGTGTGCGAACATTGGCTTGCATGGTTTATATAAATGGAGACGGTGCTAAAAGCAAAACTGAGAAAAACCTGCTACTGACATAAAGTTTCACGATCGACAGGAATGTTTCCTTTGTGGTACGTTAAGTGGATCAATGATTAATTTAATCGAGCGCATGGCTTGTAGAAAAGTTGAAAAAGTTTCAGCTTAAGCATGCAAGAGTATTGTGTGTTAGATGGAAAATTCAGTCAATATTACATCGAGGCGCGCCTATAACTAATGATTTAAGCATCACACCTTTTCTCAAAAGATCATTCTAGCATAGTGAATTAAAAGAATTTCATTTGACAACTGAAAAATAGGTCTATTATCTTTGTTAGTCTTTAGCCAACCGACTGTGTTATCGGTAAGAAAAAGCTACATGTGGCTCTTTTGTGTGTCACAATTTCGCTATTATTCACACGCTAGTTGTTACACTTTTGGCAGTTAACAGGGATAACTTCAAGGTCAGAAGTTCCAAATACAGTAAAGGCGCAAATGTTTTTAAATAACGTGTTCGGTAAAGTTTATTGTGTTCTCGATTTAATTCTATTATCTGTTCTTTTCTTACGAGAGGTAACAAAAATTTAGCAGCATTTGAAAAGGTGAGACAATTAGGTTCAATATTAAGCAAATATCAGATTATTCATTGGAGTTTTTTTGGACCCCCAGTTAGTCCAAACTCAACCGACGACCAGATCTTTGTGATTCAACAAGCGATCGACTAAAAGTAATTCCACTCATCATAAAACATGCTTTGGAAGCCCTAACTTGTCATGTGTTGGGTTTTCTCGATTGTTTTAGTCAAAAGTTTAAACTTAAAAGCAGGGCTTGAACTACCTCAAGGCCAAAAGGGTAATTGCATTCTTCGGTTCAAATGTTCGGAATTCCTCTTTGTTAGTTTGTGATGTCAAAAGGAACCAATTAATAATTTTGCGGCGGCAACAGATTATCACTCCGTTTGATCTATGCCTGGGTTGCAAGAATAAGTTTTCTTCTTCGTTCTGTGTTAGTCATATCTATTGGTCGAAACATATGCAAAACCAACGATCATGACTGCAAATAGTTGCCAGTGTGAATTGGTTTAAAAGTCAGAGCATTTTACGAAATACTGAGACATGGTTGTCTGGAAAAAAAAACTAAATACAAATCGGTGTTTGTTCAGCTGTTTCAGTCAAAGTACGCGTATCTAATGCAATGTTATTTTTATTTAACTTTGGAGAAGAGTGGATTTCTACTTCTTCTGTAAAGCCGCTTTTCTTCTTTCACGCACATTGTGATTAATAAAGGAAAATGATTTAATCGACAATGTCTCTCCTGCCTCTCGAAGTGTCATGCTGCACTTCACAGCACCCACCGACACATAGGCACATGTACACACTTTTAATATGACAAACAAAATCAGCTTGTTTTCAAACATATTTAGAGCAATAGAATTCTCTCATATATCGAACAGAGTTTTGTTGGTCAACTGGTACCAGTCCGAATTCCGCCCTCCAATCAATTCTAACAGTACAGCAATCAATTTTCTTTTCACACTCATGATTCCCAACTTGAAAACAATAGATTACCTAGCTTGTGTAGCTGGTGGACTTGTTGAGAATCGCAAAAATTGGGATTCGCTCGAGTTGGGCGCCATATTGAATAAACCTTACCCAAGTGAATGTCGACTTATCTCGATTTTTTCCGCTCCCAATTAGACCGCCAGCTCAGCAGCTATCATTAACAACCTCTTAACCACATACTGAAAATAATCAACTTCAACGTGTTTAGGTAAAGTACGAAAAGCAAATATCCGCAGAAAAATGTTGCTCGTGTAAAACAAACTGGCTGAAATACGGAAACGGTCATCTTTGACCATTGCTGAAAGCAAGTAATTTCAACTGCCCTGCACATTAAAATGAAGAAATCAAAAATTGTCTTTTCTACTGTTCTGAATGAGACCGAATGAAGTAAACGCGGTGTTAGCAATCGAAGCAAAAAATCTGCACTCTTTGCTCATGAAGGGCCCTGCTTGAAAACCAAAATTAAAGCTCAAATATTGTGTTACAACTCACAATTTTTGCGGTTGTAGAAAATATGCATCTGACCAGCTACTACTATAGCTTTTACAATTTTGTGCTGGAACTGAATATGCGTGTAGCATTCTACTTAGAATAACTATAAGGACTGAAAGAGTTGTTTTCGGTTCGATATTTACAATACAGCAGAGCCATGTACTTTGAAGTTTTGCTGAGGGATGTCAAGTGTATTCATAAATACACAAGCGACAAATGTAAGGTTTTAATTCAAATCGAATTCGTTTTTAAAGAACTAATTGCAAAGCCAACTGTGACCGGTTTTCATAGCTGGTGTTCGTGTAGTTTTAGTTGCTACGAAGACCAGTTGTTGAGTTTGTTACATTCAGCTCGGAGTAGCTATCGTCACTAAACTGCACGTAATATCATACCAGTCTGTCCTTTGGATCTACAACCCCCGACAAAAGAAACTGAAACACCCCATCTCCTCCCCCCTCTCCCCAACACAAAGTTGGTTAATGGCCGTATTATAGCATCTCTGCGCCGAATAACATTGAAAAGGGGAAGGGGGCGTAAATGTGTTTGACTATTTTTGTCGGGGATTGTAGATTTGATCTGGTTGTACAGCAAATGTGAAATTTCAGAAATTTTGTTTATGAACGGCTATTCAAAAATGAAAAAAAATGTGTTTCTCGCACGCTGATGGATATCCCAAAAAGGAGATTTCTATTTACGAGCAAAGAACAGGTCGGCATAGTGTTAAAACAAAACAAATGATAAAAAGAATTAACAAATTAAACATTGTCTTCTGTTATCGTCTTCTCCGAATGATTTAAACTATGAGCTGTTGCTTTGAAAGTGTGTATTTTCCACTTCGCAAGCAATTCAGTGTTGCTAGATTTATCAAGGGCCTTAAGGCAAGTTAAGGTTAGAATTGCAGGAAAATATTTGTTCACAACTAATGAACTGAAAGTAGTAAACTTTAGATGTTACGAAAACCAGCGCCGTGAGATTGTCGTATATGTCATTATATGTTCAGCTCTTAACGCCACTGAACTGCATTTATAGTTTATACCAATGTCATTTAGTTCTGGAGTTGGATATGTTGAAATCTTAGGCAGTGTGAGTTTAAAAAATATTTTTTAAAGATGACAAAATACAAATACAGCGAATGTGAAATTTCGGAAAAGGACTTGAAGCTCAGATTTCAATAAGTACATGTTTAAGTTGTCGCAGAATAGATTTCCAAAAAGAAATTTCTTAAATAAAATGTAATAATGCACAAAACAGGTTGAAACAGTTAATGCAAAACCAATGATAACAAGCAAGAAACTAATCATATCTTCAGTTAATGTCAATAATTGTATTGATTTAAAATATTCAGCTCCTATCTTCGCTAAACAGTATCATGCATGCCAATCTGTCCTCTTAGCTCTGGATATGCACTACATGGTTGAGTTAAACTTAAAATATGAAGATGAAAATTACATCGAATATGATATTTCAGAAAATGTCTTTCTCTAATCACTCAAGATAAGAAGGTATAGAGTAGGTAGATATCCCTAAAAGGAGATTTTTATTTTTTAACGAATTCAATAAAACAGCCTAAATGAGTGTACAAATTAACAAAAAAAGATAAAAAGTCTGGTATCGGAGAAACTAAACATGATCATTTTTTTCAAGGTCTTAGTTGTAGATTTGCAGGTAAGTCTTAAAGTATATTTTTGTCATCAGCGAAGATTTATAGAAAAGTCTGAACCTAGGCATCGTGCAACAGCGAACAAACAAGTGGCTGCATATTTCTTTGCTGTTGTTTATGTAACCGAGTCTCATTTGATTTTTGAAGTCATGTTTTACAAGAACTTCTCTTTACTTCAATTCTAAGCTGAAATCGGTTGACGATAAGGTGAACTTTAAATATACTGAAAGGTTGAGGTATGAGGGCAATTATTTTTTTGAGAATTTCAACGTGAAATGTTATTAGACATGTTCTTTTTGAGTAATATGTATTTAGTTTGTCGAACGACTATAGTCTTGCAAACCAAAACGTGTCTGTAAACACGTGTGAAGGCTATTCCTAACACCTATAAGCATGATTTGAGCTGGTCACTATAGCTTAAATGAACGGCTATAAAAACAACACTCGTGTTTTTAACAAAGTGTGAAATTGTGCTGCCCTCTGGTGATATTATATATAGTGCTGGTTGACTACTTCTATTTAGAAATTACGCAGAATTCGCGGCTCAGTAAATATCCACCGCTAGTCACCTCCACTTCGGGGCCGGATATAATTGTTAACTATCAGGCTGGTGTATATGTTCTTAGCACGTTCGTAAGTTTTGGGCGTTTTTCAGCGGCTGTTTAGGTTTTCTGGTTACTTTAATTGAATAAAAAGTAAAAGTTTCCCCCACCACTAGTGTAAAGAATTCAGGTCAACATTCTTTGCAATTTCAATTTATAATGATATTTTATGCATGGTCTGTAGCATTCTAGAAATAGTTATATATTTGAGATATCAGCTTGTTAGATACATTTTAGTCTGTAATATATTGTAAATAGTAATTTTATCACTTTCTTTGTATTTAATTGTAATATTTCTACTGTATCTAGGCTTCTATGGAAACAGAGCTGCAGCTGAATGGGTCATACCACTGCGTAAATAAAGTTTACCAAACTTAAAATGGTTCTTCTAAGAAAAGAGTGCAGTTCAGAAAACGTGGTCTTTTGCAGCGTGCGCAGGATAGCTACAATAATCAGTAGGTTATAAGGTGTTAATGGAGCGAAAACGACATTAGGGTCACGTTGATTGTACAATGCAAACAACATCCTACAACCCTCTAATGGGTTCCACATAACCTACTCTGGGCCGGTGCAATGGGAGTGACAAAAGCTGAAAAAATTAGTTCCTTAATAGTTTTTTGCAAATACTACAGGATTAATTCATTGGTTTTCAAATCATGTATTTTATCGAACAAAGAATGGTTGTCCATTAATGTTACCCCCAAAAACTTTGTGTAGGTTTTACTCAAGGTCAATACCTAACATTGCGACTCTTCAAATCAGTGTGTTCAAAGAATAAAGACGAAAAGGTTTTCCGGTAATAGCTGTTTTTCTTACCTTTAGTTCAAACGTTTTGGCAATTATTTTATAATTAGTAAAACATGCACACTCTCTTTTTTGTAAGAACATCTAACCTTTGGGTTGAGGCTGAATGTTCTTAAATGTTTTGAGGATTTCAGCCTAAATTGTTCTTAAACATGACTTTAGTTTTGGCTATGCATTTACTATTTTTCGTTCGCACAAACCAAATAGAAGCATAAATACGCTTTATTAATTAGCCGCTACCCTGGCCGGCAAGAAAGCAATATATAAATGATAAATAAAACAGAATTAAAAAACAAATGTGTCATGCATGCAACAGCTCTAAAGGCGATGTTACACTTACGAACATTAAACGAGAAACAAAGTATTTCTATGAGTTTGTACAGTATCTAAAATAAAAGTTCTTCGCCTTTCCTCATCCTGGAGTATGTTCAAAACATGTTCTTAAATTTGGGCACTTTTCAGCTTCGCGTTCTTATAACAAGAGTGTAAGCCTAAGCTTAGAGAAATGGGGAACTTTTTAAGGTACAAAGCAATACACTACACTTGCATTCAAAATAAGCTGACATGTATGTGTTTATAATAATGTAATAAATAAATAAATAAATAATTCAGATAAAAAAGAAGTGAACATTTTTACTCCCCTCGTCCAAACTTGCCCGACGTGTATTCTGTGACAAAACTTGTCAAATTTCTTTTCGAATTATATACAAAATCTAACAGGGTTTGCTAGTCGTTTGAAAATGGTCTGTCAAATGAAGTTTATTGACATTTTTTCTAACATAACCGCTTTCTGTTTATCTGATTGTCCAAACAGTAGTACCCAGGGTGGGGAGGGGAGGGGCTGAAGGGGTCCGTACCCCCTTTCAATTGCACACAGTCAGATATTTTTCACCTCTGCTTTTTAACGCTCCATTGTTAAGATCGCGTTAAATATTCATAACGCTATCTAGCCTCTCAAAACACTAAGAATATAAATGGTCCTACCAATGACCTTACGAAATTCACATGCCCAAGCCAGTTCCATTCCCACTCAGTTTTCTCAAACGAAAACGGGGTAGTTTTACATTCATTGGCTAATACACT
>JAOBYH010609434.1:0-14301 GCA_025403525.1 Umimayanthus kanabou | reverse complement strand
CGAATATCCTTTGAGTAAAATTTAAATCAAAAGTATACCGCAAGAATTTTGTAAAAGATTTTTCAGAATGATTGGTTGGTTGCTATTTTGTATTTTGAAAGCAATGCGGTTGTGCTTTGTTCATTTCTTGAGTAGACATTTTTTCTAGGTATATGTCAATCTTCTAGCTGCCGAAAAACGTAATGGCCCTTCATTTACTGCTCTCTCAAATCCACTGACAAACAATTTTTTTGTCATAAAATATCCAATCTTATGGTACTATAAGGTTAATGATAAGCCCGCTATCGCTACATTTTCCTTTATCTTTTCACAATCTAAAAGCCTGCACAAAGTTTTTCATTTCGCTAATGGCATATGTGTGATTTTTTAGCGAATTATTTGTCTTTGTTTCACTTAAAAGTAAAACCTTACTGGACAAGTTTACAATCCAATGCTGTTAAAAACAAGGTTTTCCCTGGGGATCCTGTGGTTCTCAACTGCACTACCAATGCAAGACCAGCAGCTGATCAGTACAGGTTTTATCACGGCGGTGAGTTGAAGCACGAGAGCAAATCTGGTGTTTACAGCATCCGAAAGGTAACTACTTCCAACGGCGGGCTGTACACGTGTGTTCCGTCCAATAGTGTTGGACAGGGAGAGGAAGCGAATATAAGCCTCTCATTCAAAGGTAGGTTAAAATGCGATAAAATAGACCTTCGTGCCATACAGAATCAAATGCCTTCTTAAAATTAGAAAAAGAAGAACATTGTTTTTGTTTAATATGTTGCGAGTGTTTTTCAAAAGTGTACAATGTCATGTATTTATAGCATGGCACTGAAAAGCCCCGATGGGGAGTTGTCATTAGAAATTGTATTTGTATTTGTATAATGTCCGGTAAAGATGACCCGCGTGAAGTTCATTGTCCCTCAAAAGAACAAATTGCGAGATCTATGAAGTAATCTGTTAGTTTCAGCGAAATCCAGAAGTCTTTGATTTAGGATTAAAGAACAAAATTACCTAAATAGCTGGAAACACAGATCCTTCTGTAAGCAGATTTGAAGATAGGATTATTAATTATTATTCCTTGAGGAAGGATATTTTTAAATTTACTTATCAACCTTGTTGCAGTTGGATGGAAATATTTTAGAGGGGCGCGTTACAAGTTGTTCACGACTTCAAAGAACTGGGAAGATGCTAGTAAAACTTGCACAACATTGGGCGCACAGCTGGTATCAATACACAGTGCAGAGGAAAACAAATTTGTTTTGTCCATAGTTGGACTGGCTTCTCCAAGCTGGATTGGCCTAAACGACATCGAAAAGGAGGATAACTTCGTTTGGTCAGATAACTCGTGCTCGGTAAATCACTACACCAACTGGGAAAGTGGAGAACCGAACAACAATGCGAATGGATTTAGTGAGAACTGTGCGATACTGTATCTCTATGGAACGTGGAACGATATCCCATGCACATGGCTTAGACCCTTTACGTGCAAGTCTCCAGGTAAACTTTAATTAATAACGTATCTACATTTGATTCTTCTCAATCTTTTGCCACGTTTCTTCTATACCAGGCTTTTACATAAGTATCGAACTAGTTCTGTTTGCTAATTTCAACAATATGCAATCAAATGCTGCTCACTTTCATTAAAACTAGCCTGGTGAATTTTCTGTTCAAGCCAATTGTCAACGTCATTTTTTACTGTTGGTCGTTCAAAACAATATATATTTTTGTAAGAGATACACAATTGGTATCAGTCCTCCTTGTAGCAGGACAGGAACAGGAACATAGATATTTGGTTTTGCATGTTGTTTTCTAAACCTTAAACCTTGGACCGCCCCAATAGAATTAGAATCGGAGGATTAAGCTTCTTTATATCAGATAACAGACTGCTTAAAATGAAAAGCGGGAAAACAGGGTGATGTTGGTGTTTAAAGTAGCTGTTGGAATTGCTTTTTATTGCTTCCATTCGAAGGGTAGAGTACCTCACGCTGCAACAGCACTAACTTATGAAACACGAACGTACTTACTCTTCCAAAAGTTAAAAGCACTAAGTATGGCCTAAACTCGTTCAAGTACTATACAGCGAAAATGTGGAATCCCTACCAGACCACATACGAGCTATGGCAGGCAATAAGGAATTTTTAACTAATATTCGAAAAATTAATTTTTAAAATTTAAAGCGAAAATTTTAAATTCATGATTCAAGAGGTTTTAGCGAGACAAATTAAAATTACATTAGATTAGATTAGTTTATATTACGATAGTTTCGATTCGAATAGCTTAGCTTAGCATACATAGGCTAGACCAAATAGGTTAGTTTAATGAGATTAGTTTAGCTTACATGTACACAACATTAGGGTAGATTAGAATAGGTTAAATGTGCAGTCTCATTTTAAAATATTGTTAACACTACCGTCTGATGTATATCTTATATTTTATCTTGTCATCAACACTTTTACTCTGATTTTAATTACATTTTATAGTTTTATAGTGGAATACTTGTAAACTAGCTTTAAGCTAAATGTATTAACCACTTAAAATAAAGTTATTATATTGTATTTTAAACCTTTCATTTGCGCATCTTTTTCTCTATATGAGATAGGGATGTTGTAGCTTTCTATCTTTTCTTGTTTGTTTGTTTGTAGCTAGCACAAAATACTTTGGAAATCGAACTTAAGTGTTCAACAAACCTTACATTTTACCACATAGGACTCCGTTAAAAAGTGCTCATAATAAGGCCCAGGCCAAACGTCGATCTTCACATGTGCCGAACTAAATAATTTGCAGTTTAGGTCGACCCAAATTAATTAAGTTCGACTTTCGGGTCAAACGTCGGAACTCTTGGTGCACGCGAAACTCAGATCCGAAAGCAGCAAAACCTGTCACTTCGGTCAGCGGGCTTCTGAAAAAGAAACACCAAAATCGAAATGGCGCTAAATAGAAATTCTCGAATTCTTCTCTACTCAATGATTCAAAATTCAAAATTCGGTCATACAGCAGAAGAGAGCAGTTAATTCGCCTGGTGTTCCTTCTTGTGTCAGGTCAGAGTCAGAGATTGTTCTGCTAGTGGTAACATGTAACCCAGTACAACCTGCCACATGGTCGGGTAATCGGCGACTAAACCGACTCTCCCACCAGTTTGTAGCTGGTGAGGAGGGTGGCATGACACCCAGCAGGATGAAAAACAAGAGCTGTCAAAGGGCGGACGAGCTCATTGCGAGCCAACGGCCATCATGCAGGCATGGCTGAGGAGTTGCGACCCACCAAGGTCTCATATTTCGCATTGTTAAGCTACACACCATGAAGATTTCAAGTATCACAAATCCTATACTTCCAGTCCCGGGAGTGGGCAGGAAACAAGCTGCGGCGGTTGTTGCTCGTCTTCCTACTATCACGGGAAGATCTAATGACGGCTTGTCCCCAAATCCTTCTGGCAAGGGCACGTCTGATCCTAACACCAACTCCAAAGCACTTCTGCGACTGGTGACTTTCAACGCATATACAATCAAAGCTGATTCGAAAACATGGGAGCTTGCTCACTGTGCAATATCGGTATTCTTGGAGAACAGGAGCACCGTATTATCCACCAACTGCCACTCGAATTCCGTAAGAATGAGGAACGCTATCTTGTCACCTCATCAGCGTGGAGAAATGAAGCTCAAGCCTCAGTGTTCTACGAACTGTATTTTCCAGTAACCCTGCAAGAACTGTCATAGTCGCCTATTCTCCGACAAATGTGGCCGACGAGAATGTAGTCGAGGATTTCTACGACACTCTGCGTGCAGCAATTTATTACACCCAAGTCCACAACTTCCTTTGTATTGTCGGGGATTTCAATGCAAGTCTAGGGCCAGAAGATGCCCGATTCCCATATCACGAGTCCACAAATAGAAATGGCAAACATCTCTCAGAATTACTCACAGAGAATAACCTGCTGGCTGTCAACACTTGTTACCGGAAGCGTCTCGGAAAGAGATGGACCTTCGAAGACCGCGGCACTTCCGCAAGACGCCAGCTGGATTATATACTGGTTAGAAAGAAGTGGCGAAACAGTGTTTTGAATGCAGAAGCGTACGGCTCGTTCTCAAGCCTGGGATCAGATCATCGAGTGGTGAGCATAAAGATTCGTCTGAGCCTGCGGGTCCCCAAGCGCCAGACAAAGCGACCTCAGTATAACTGGAAGCTGTTTGCAGCTAGTTAAGATCTCCAAGCGCAATACAGCATCGAAATTAGGAACCGGTTCCAGTTTTGGAGAATGAGGAATGCAAAGATCCCTCTGAACGATATCAGGAATTCATAGCCGCCAATGAAACTGCCACGGAGAAATGTGTTCCTAGGAAGGTAGAGTCGCGGAAACCATTACGATCAAGACATCCCACAATCGTGAGAGCCAGAGAGAGGCTGAAAGAGCTACAGGCTTCATTGGCATCAGCAACTGTAGACGAAGCAAGAAAATCAATCTATAATACCTATGACCAGCTTATGGCAGATGATCTAGAGGAGAAAGTTGCTAGAATCGAGCTGACTCACGCAACTGGGCAGTACAGCGAAGCCTGAAAAGTCGTAAATGAAATCAGTGGCCAAAAGAAATTTGTCAGGGGCCAAATAACTGGATCTGGTCCAGAGGAACGTGTCTCTGATTGGTTCAACCATTTTAAAAATTTGCTGGGTAGCTCGCAGGATACAGCAGGCACTGAGCAAGACATTCCAGACATTCTCTGCGACCTGGACATTACGACGGCCCTTTTTCCATGAAAGAACACGAGTAGGCCAAGAAATCCCTCAAACTGGGTAAAATTGTTGGTCCAGATAACATCCCACCAGAGCTTTACAAATTTTGCGACGTGGACGAAATCATCCCACGTTGATGAATAACTACAAGCCTGATCAGTGGTTACTCACAAATATTATCCCAGTTCCTAAACCAGGAAATCTCTCGAACACTAATAATTACCAAGGAATAAGTCTCACTTGTGTCATAGCTGAGATCTACAATCGGATGATACTCAACCGCATCCGTACACCCATCGAATGCCATCTTCGATTTACCCAGAATGGTTTCAAACAGGGAGATCCACGGTAAGCCATATTCTAGCAGATAAATCCTTTCTATGTGTTGCTGAGGGCTCAAGTCCTTCATCTGGGTTGCAAGAATTTCTCGACTTCACCAGAGGCAGCAAGTTGTTAAACCATGCCCCAAATCCAGTGTCTTCCATAAAGCTCATAAAGCCTGAAGAAGTCTGTCTCGTCATCAAAACGTGTTTGCACATAGCAATAACAGCATTTCTTAAATTTGGAGTGAATCTGTTCACGCCAAATGGCATATCCTCCCCCCTGTCTGCACACATCTTTTCTAATTTCTGCAAAACGTCTTCGTATATTGGCCCATTTCTTCTATTCTTTGTGTTCTCAAATATTAACTTCCTCATGAAGTGTTCATTGCTAACAATAATGTTGATGAAGTGGTCCACCTGTGCTTGTGACCACTGTGGCCTTCTGCCCACTTTCTTTTTATTTGACTTGGCACATGCTTGTTGTATTTGGACCTGTTTCTCATCATCCGAAGACTCTTCTTCAGTTTAATTTGTTGCTCCTGATCTGATCGGCGATTGCTGTATACAAAGGTGAAGTCCTGTTTAGAAAACGAATTTGATTGTATTTCCATATAATCATACATGCTTTTTTGTAAGAATCAAATTTATAAGAACATTTAGGCCGAGAGTTGCCCCAAAATTAAGAGCAAGCTCAGGCTAAAGTTTTGGTCAGACAAATTCCAGTATTTCATTGATAAATATACACAGATAAAGTTTAAAGTTCATGATTACGCTCCAAACAAAACTGCGTTTCTTTTACTTTAAAAACGGTAAATTTCTGCCCAGAAATATATCAAAACAATTCGTATAGTTAACAATTGAAATGCGTAACGATGGATGAAAAATTAACAGACAAGTGTTTCCTATCGATTATTTGTTTTGTTTAAGCAACTACCTACTGTGTGGAATGATGTGCACATCAAGAACAAATTAAGAGCAATTGTAGGCCGAAATCGTCAGGAAATTAAGAACAACCGAGCCTCAATTGAAATTTACTGGTTTTATAGGAAAGCATGTGCTGCATATGAATACGTACCATGTGAATCCAGTTTTCCCGCCATCCTTTCCTTGTTCCTTCCAGCATGGCTGGCAATATGCAACATGTTTTCCCGCCTGCCAGCCGCTTGTTTCTTAATCTTTTTCGTACAAATTGGCTGATCACAAACAATGCAGTAGTACTTTGTTGTACGAAAACAGGACATGCAACAATCTTCATTGTCTGAGAATTCGCTATTCACTTTTTCCCTGAAGGAGGCCATTTCGATTTTGCCACGCTCGAAACTATAAAAGTTCAAATCGAGGCTTGAATATGTTATCATAATTAATACTAAACTATGAATTTAATTCGGCATATGTGAAGATCGACGTTTGACCCAGAGCCGAACCTAAGCCATTTAATTGAGTCAAACGTCGAACTTCACATGTACTTAATTCGCTGGATTTAGCTCGGCACATGTGAAGATAGACGTTTGGCCCGGGCCTTAGATTGTTTGCCTCAGTTCCAGCTAAATTGATGTAATAGATGTTTACCGTCTTTCATTTTTACGTGTCACTTTTTCTTAGTTATAATTAGTTAGTCTAGCAACTCTCTCTCTCTCTCTCTCTCTCTCTTTTTCTTTCTTTCTTTCTTTTTTTCTTTTTCGGTGTGTATAACATATATATTGTGTTTCTTCTTGTATGTGAGTGACACAGCTGGCGAAATAAGGGTAACTTCAGAGAACATCAATAAAAGATTACTTACAAGGTATTACCAACTGTTGTTGCAGTTGAATGGACCCATTTTCAAGGGATGCGTTACAAGTTCTTTAAAGGTTTAAAGACTTGGAAAGAAGCCAATAAAGCTTGCCAACGGGAAGAGGCGCAGTTAGTATCAATACACAATGCAGTTGAAAACAAGTTTGTTTTGTCCATAATTTGCTTGCCACATTCAGGTAGTTGGATTGGTTTGAATGACATCGCAAAAGAGGGTCGCTATGTTTGGTCGGATGGCTCGGTAAATAACTACACCAATTGGAATACGGGAGAACCCAACAACAGTTTAAATCGGTGGATTCAACCTGATGAGGACTGTACCGTTTTTCGTGTCAATGGAACGTGGAACGACTTACCTTGCATCTATCCGAGATCCTTTGTTTGCCAGTCTTCTATTCGAGGTGAGCCTTGTGTCTTAAGCATCTTTGTATGGATCTCTCCGTCGGTAATCATTTTAGTAACTATTCATTTCGTATCCGCATTTGCTATGACTCTCCAATTAGTTATTTTGAATGTTCAAGATCTCACTTAGCATTTCAGCTAGATAGATCTAGATATAAGTTCAAGCCTTTTTCTGTCCAAAACACAGCTGCTTATGAAGTTGATGCATAGATTTTAATGTTTGTATTGAGTTTTACATAATGTATAAATGCGCTTTACGGTACAGTGCAAAAGAGATGAGTTCTACAATGTAGTTTACCACAGAATTTTCTCCCTAAACAGTTCATATATGTAAGAAAATGTGATGTTCAAAAACCCAAATAGGTTGGCTATATGTTGCTACAGTATTTGATGTTAATTCTATAAGCTTTTTCACAATCTTGCGCAGAACAAGTTTGGGGTTTCAGTTAGCGGGTCCACACGATTTGTAAACAAGGAAGATTGAGTGAAAACAGTAAGAATATCAATATATTTAAAAATGATTATTGAGACTTCAAACATGTCACAGAATAAAGAAAACAGGGATCGCAGTCATCAGCAATACCCGTTGCAATGTTCGGCGCATGTCTGTGAAAAGTGATATGTTGGCTTACACCGCTCAAAATGACAAACTATAGCCCTGTTTACACGGCACAAACTAACCTAGGTTCGACTCAACTTTGTTCACACGGACAAATACCAAAAACGCGTGTAAACACAAACTTGGGGAGAACCCGGGTTAGTTTTTCACACGCAGGCCAGCTGGCTGCATTGTTGTCTATTGTTTTGTAACATTCTCGTTTACGTTCCCGTCAAACACGCCTCAAAGTTTGATGGGTAAACGCACGAGTGCGCATGTGTAAAATCAAAACTAACCCGGGTTCGACCCAGGTTTGTGTTTACGCGACACGAACCCGGGTTAGTTTGTGCCGTGTAAATAGGGCTTATTTGACCGGTCACGGTCGGATCTGCACTGCACCTGAATCCCCAACATTGAAGTCTGTTAAAAGTTAACATTCCACAGACCGATTTACACGGTACAATTTTTACCTACAACTCTTAGGACTTAGGACGGTTACTTACACGGGCGCAACTTTTAGCTCATGACACCAAGAAAACGTGTACAAATCTCCAGGGACTGGCGAGAACAAATGAAAACACAAAATGGTGGACATTAAGTATTCTCTGTTTTTCCCAAGATTGTCGTACGGTCTTAAAATATGATTCAATAGTCGTAGGCAAGTTGTAGACTTGATTCACACGACACAATATGTGTCTTAAGGGCGGCGGAAGTAATTTGCCTGCGAGAGTTGTAGACTTTATTCACACGACACAATATGTGTCTTAAGGGTGGCGGAAGTAAGTTGCCTGCGGGAGTTGTAGCAGGTTGTAGGTAAAAGTTGTACAGTACAAATCAACCTTATGTGAAATTTATTATTTTTCTAGGTTAGAAACCTGAGCACCTGTCAACAAACATTGCGTCTGTCCCCAACATTGCCATTCTTTGTCTATCAACTGCCCGCTGCGTGGTTTAATACACGGCGTTCTCAAAGTTACAAGACGCACCTGCATGTTGATGTCGAATTTGTTCCATTTTTGCCCATATACAGGGTTCTTTTAGTTTTGATTGGAATTAAGTAATGTCTCATAAGAAAATACAACGAACTTATTATTATGTTTATTGATATTATCATTATTATTATTATTATTAAGTAGTCGTGAAAATTGGAACAAGAGAGACAGGAGATTGTACGTATACCGATATTGGCAAGGTAAATAACATATATCAAACGGTTTCGAAACATACAATTTTGAAGTGTGAAACTTACCTCTGTTTCTGTATTTTAACCACTAAGCAACAAGACTGCATCTTAGTATATGAAGTTGTTGATAACATATCGAGATCATGTTTTAGAGGAACAGCAGAGTTGTTACGGACAATATTTTTAGCACAATAAACAAGCTGCGGAGAGAACAAATTTAATGTTGTACAATTATAAAATGAACACAATCTTTAATGTTGAATGCAATCGTTATTTTTGTTTCATCTTGCTCTATGTTCTGATTGTTGCACAGAAAAATATTAATAGTACTCTGACCGTTTTGCTAGAAGTAGAGTTTACACAACATTGAAGTGCGAGACGGGGGTGACGGCTTACACTTATGACATTGATTGTAGTGTTCTGCTTGGAATGGTTTGTTGCGAAAACCTTGTTTATAGTTGAAACTACGCTTGTTTATCTGCGCATTGACCAGACAAAAGTGGAGAGAAAGAGGGAGTAGGATAGAGGTAGGGATAGGGGGCTTGCGGTAGGGTTATCACTATTACGACTTTGCTTACAGAACTTGAGTGCAGTTACTTTATTCAGGCTATAGTATCGAGCAAAGCTTCAAGTTCTAACACTGCGCTATACGACTAAACGATAATCGTGAACTCATTGAAAAGGGGGTATCAAATATTTAGGTCTTTCTGCTATAACATCTGTTCCAAGTAAAGAAATAGTTCATTGGATGAGGGGTAGAATCTCCGTAGCGCTTGAACAGACATTGTCCCTCGAGTTCATTACTGGCGCAGGAGTAATAACTCAATACATGTTTTCTAATTGACCTCAAACTTGAGTATGTTTCATTTCCATTACGCGAAATACAAGTAGGTTGATTTAAACAGGACGCAACGTGTCAATAACTGAAGCCGTGAAATTACAATATTTGGAGAGAAATTAAAGCATGGAAATGGTTCCCTGATTCGAGATCGGCAGCAACTCGATTCAAAATGAAGACCTTTTTCATAACCTTTTTTAAAGGATCGACCCAAGCATTTTAGCAGTCTTTCAGATCGCAAAATAGTATATCTTTTTTCTCCATTTGAAAAAAAGAAGCGGAAACGAGGAAACATGCAACAACCTGACAACCGACTTTATTATAAAAATTACGATTTCCTCAAATCTAATTGGCTTATTCAACACTCTATTTTTCCTTAAACTGACAGCAAAATCAGTTATCGGAGAGTGTCCAGTAACAAAATACTGTTATTGGACACCTGTTATCTGGTTGTTGAATAAACCAATCACAACTGGAGTTCCTGGCTTTCTGACCAATCAGCAACAAGAGTATAGTTACTATGAATAACAGCAACCAACCTCTGAGAAACTGTGGCCAAAACAAAATGGAGATATTTTACTTTAACAGCAACAATTCTTTAAACGAGATACAACGGTTTTGTCTATTTTTTCTTTCATTTTCGTAAATTGCCATTTTTATAATAAATTTGTAATAGGACTTCATGTCGTCCAATTCTATCTGTAATCATTACTCGTGAAAACATATTGGATTCGCGCCCCGCGTTTATCCAATTTTGTTTATCACTCGTAATGATTACAGCCCGAATATATATAACTGAACTTTTAACCTTGTACAAGCCTAAACGCTCTCTGAGATCAGCTAGCCAAAAGATGCTCGTAGTCCCAAAGTCCAACACCAAGAGCTATGGGGACAGGTCATTTGCAGTTGCTGCGGCAAAACTTTGGAACGCGCTCCCATTACATATTAAATCTGCGGATACAAAAAACAGTTCTAAATCCTCACTGAAGACTTTTTTTATTTAGTAGCTACTACCAGTAGTTAATACTAGTTTATAATAGTTAGTTAGTACGCACTACCAGTTATAGATTTGGTCATTACCATTTTATTAATACTAAGTTACTGAATTGTTATTAGTTTTTATTACTGTATTAGGTTATGAATTTTTCTGTAAAAACTGTAAACTTTATAGGTTTTTAATTATATAAAAGCATTGAGGCATGGCAGAATGCTTTTAAATACATTAGTATTACTATTATTACTATTATTATTATTATTAATTGGACTCCACTCAGTCCTATCATCATTCCTTATAGCCTGCATGGTTTTCACTAGCGACGCAAAGACAGGCGCAAGCGCAAGCTCCTTAAATTGAACACAAATCATTATTGTAAATAACAGGGAACCGTTAACAGCATCGTTTCCGAAAACCTTTCTTCAAACTTCCTTTTGCCTCCGCTATATTGGTAAGACAACGAACGACTTGGAACGAGTGTTTTGATTGGTTGATAAAAAAAATAGCTCAAAAACATTTCTTGCTCCTACTTCATGTTCCGTTTTCACGAGAAAAATGTTGAAGCAAGCACAAGAGCAGGCCCAAGAAAAAAGAAAAGTTTTGATACTTGCTCTTGTGCTTGCTTCACTTCTTGTTTTTTCATCAAGTCCGTTTTTACTATGAAATAAGAGTTCATGCTCTTGCGCTTGTTTCTGCGCCTTGTTTTTGCGTTGCTAGTGAAAACCAGGCTTATAATAAAAACTTACATTACTTTTGTACCAAAGGTAAAAAAATGTAATATTTGCCCAAGGTGCATAATTTTTTCAGTTTCCCATGGTGGGAAATAATCTTGATACCTACTCAGGCTTGGTGGCACAATGAAAAAATTGTAATTGCCTATGGTGGAAAATGTTGATATTTCCCAAGTTCGGAAATATTGTTGTCAGGCTAAGGCTTGGTGCATGCAAATTACAAGATATAGTAGTATCTAAAAAAACTTAAAGATATATGGAATTGATCTGGAATCAAATCCCCAACTCTGCATCCTGCAGTTATTGCTGTAAAGGAAAATGCTGTACGCCTGTCAGCAAAAAAAAACATTCACAGAAAAGAACAACTTGAGGCAGATCATTTGAAAGGGATTGGGAGCCACATTAACTTTCAGGATTTACTTCAGCTGAGAAATTTTGTAATGTTTGTGCTTTCGTTTTCTGGTTTTAAGATAGTTTCTGAAGTCTTAGAATTGAGGCGTAGTGATATCAAGTTTGAATCTGATTATTTATTTGTTAAATAGCTAAGAGTAAAAAATGACCGACTTAGAGAAGTGAAAATAGTTGTTATTGCTAATTCATTGGGAGAAATAGTTATTGAGTTCGTATTACCGTATGACACGAAATTCGGAAGATTCCGAAGAACACATTTTTAGACCTATTTATGCTAGTAAAAAGCAAAAGAAACTGGTAACTGTTAACAAGAATGACTCTTATATTACTTACAGGGAGTCATTTAAGAGTTCTTTCAATGAAATTGTGCCTGCTATAGCTAATTATAGTACTCAGTCCGGTAGATCTGACAGGAAATGCTACCTTAGCAGCTAATTCAGATGAAAAAGAAAGAGTGTTTCAAAGACATGCCAGCTGGAAAACCAAGAAGGCCAAGAATAGGAGAAGGCTAAGCTTGATGTTTCGAAGGCACTGACAAGATTCAAAGATTCCAAGATTTATTTAAAAAATATTATATTACAATGTATATTAATCTGCAAATAGCTAAAGCTAATCGAGGCAGATTAAATAATTAATAATAAAGCAGTACATATCATATAAACAAACATATATAAATTAACAAATTATAATTATAACCAAAATACAATTATATATACACTAAATCAGTATAATAAGTAAACCAGTACTATTAAGTAAACAAACATATTGTTTATGTGAGAGCGGATTTTATATGCATATGGCAAACAAAATAAACTGGCTTGTGGCGCTTGGTGTGCTATACGACCAAGTATCTACAAGTATCTACACAGTTGTGATGTGATTGAGTTAGTTGTGTTGTGTCCGCTTGGTAGTGTAGTCAAAATAGGGATATCATGCAGAAAACAAGGCGTCTCATGGACCAGCATAGTGCCTATTTTCAATGCTCGTGATTTTGCTGTCTTTTATTGCACTTGAATGTGGTTTTCACTAAAATGAAGCCAAAGAATAGTTGTTTACTTAGTAATTGACTCCATCGGGACGTTCAAGGTGATTTTTGTGTTAATTGGCCCAACCCCGTCCCGTTCTGGACTTAGAAAAAAAAATCGAAGGACAAACCATTATCAGAGTGTCAGTCTGAATAATCCTGTTGGCAGACGCCTTGCATAAATTCGTGCTTGCAGATATAGTGCTTTAAGAGTAAAATATATATATTATCGTCAGGAGTATTTTTAGCCTGGTAAGCGCTCGAACTGCCAAATTTCTGAGGTTCACGGTCAGGAGTATGTAAAGATTAGGGCTGAAACTGCAAAGTTTTAGCTGCAACTAATCTCAAGTTTTTGTCTGCTTTGAAAATGATGTGTTGCTGAAGACGAAAGAGTGTCGTAAAATGATGCCAGAAAGCGAAACAAAATGCAGCAGAATTTCACTTCTGTGCAACAGATATCGAAAAAAACTGAACAAATTAATGAAAAACCCAATCAAAAATGTTTCATCAAACGTCATCATGTTAGTGGAAATATCCAACAAGTAAGGTACTGTTGAGGGAGAAAACAGCTATTACATTGTAACTTTTAAGTTGAAAAAGAATTATTTGAACTGAAAAATACTCTTGCATAGCCACTGAAATTGTGAAATGTAACTCGTACTTTTATGAATGCATTTCCTTTAAGCCAGTAATAAAAAGCAAGCATTCAGTCATGCAACAATTTCTATGTGAATAAGTATAATAATGTTCATACTGAGCAGTTCCAGAAAATATTCATACCCGTATCACAGATGGCATTTTGGAATTGTGAAGACTTGAGCAGGGATATGAGGGTGGAGATTGGTGGGGAGGTTCTTGGCTTGGAATTCTCAATGAATTTCTAGATGGTCCGAGGGGGGAAGGGTCAGGCTTGAAAAAAATATTCTTTTGACTTTTCTAGATCAGAAATCGAGGGCACCCAAATCAAAAACAACTCAAATGTCGAAGCAGTGCAGGCCCGTAGCGAGGATTTTTCATGGGGGGTCCGTACCTCAAGAACTGGGACCAAATAACTAATGTTTGAATGATACAGCGTGCAAGTTACGAAGACACAAGGGGCAGAGTGTCCAACCTACGGACTAACTGAAATCGGGACGACTTTTAGTCTTAGAGGAAACTTTTGCGAGCGCCGAAAGCGCGAGCCTCTAGGGAGGGGTCTGGGCGCATGCTTTCCCTTAGAAAATTTTCAAATCTGAAAGCCTTAAAACGCCATTTCCAGCACTCTCAGGTCGATAGCTGTGTCAAAAAGGTTCC
>JAOBYH010609323.1:1275-14303 GCA_025403525.1 Umimayanthus kanabou | reverse complement strand
CGTACAAATGAAGCAAAAACAAAAGAAAGCAAATGTGACAGGTCCGTCCGGGTCTGTACCGTAAGTTATTGGACCTGAAATTGACCAATCAGAGCTAGCGAAATTAGCCTGCCATATAATAATGAGTGATAACACCCCAGCCAACATTGTTACTGTATGACCGTGGCATTATGATAAACCTGCACTCTATATTAATATGCAAAGTCAATGCTAACAGTAATACATTATTTGTGCTGCGTCAACCCCACAGTTCCTTTTGGTTCCAGTATCAACTATTGACTACAACCTTTCTTGAAATAGCTGTCAGTATATGAAAAGCCATCAATAAAGATTATATAATTATGTTGATTTTGAAAGTTTACTCATGGTTACCACAAATTGCATTCAAAGCCAAAGGTACTGTTTTCTTTACAAAACAACTTGACTGTACTTGTCCAGTGTTTGTGCTACCTCAAACGAAAACATTTATCAATTTGCTACAATTTATCACGAGGAACAATGATTGCATTCACAATATCTTTTTCTCAGTTTGAATTAGTATTAAATTTGTTTTAGAAGCCAATATAAATATTTGGAAGACGACCGCACCATTGACTGCATTAGCTTTGCTAAATACCATATTGTATCTATGGATAGTTGCAAAACAATTGAATTGTGAAATAATTTAAAACCATTAAAACCAAAATAATTTACATTTATGATTTAATTGTTCTTTGTCACTTTATTTTCAAACTATTTTTGAAAATTAATCCGCGCAGTACGGGAGGCGTGCATGAGAGATTAAAAGTGATCGAATACGACGTACGTACCAATTTCAGGAAGTTACAAAGGTCTTTCAGCTTCCTCGCAGAAAAACAGACGGATCTTAGCAATAATACTAATATAGAAAAAGAACGTACATGCATATGATTACAAACTCACAAAAGCATATTCCTTGGCAGAGCCTCGTACTGTTCCGCGCTTACATTTCTTGTGTATGTACAGTCAACTGCTATGAAAGCACAGCAAACAATCGCTGTGGCGTTTATTTGCCATGACGTTCAGATGAAAACGAAACGAACGCCGATTGGGTATAAAACAGAGTACGTGTCAAGATTTCTAGAATAATTTTAGAAATGATCCTGTTTATATTGGCTCTTGATCGAACCACATAGCTGCTGCTTTCGAAATGAAAAGATATGCAATTTAATACAACACGTACCTTTCGAATATCACTAACTCCAGTAACTACCCTTCAAATGCAATCTTGCTTCTGTTTACTGCAGCTCACAATTCTTTATGCCGATTTTTTTCTTTTACAACCATTAAGAATATCATCCTCGATCCTTCAACACAACTCAGACAAAACCCAAGTTCTGAAGTTGAAAATGATAATCTTCTTTTCCGCTGCGCACTGCAATCTCTCACGACGAGCCTTCCACTTTGTTATTCGCCTCATCAACTCTTTAAATACTATTATTTGTAGACTGAACGTGAAGTGCACTAGCCTGCTGTCATAACTTTGCGGTTGTTCGTTAATTCGGCGAGGGAATGAGATCAAGAGGAGACTAACAAATAAAACAAGACACTCTCCAAACAACAACATCGACGTTCTAGCTGCTACGTCTGCGCATGCGCTCTGCTTTTTTCTCGAAGCTGGAGGCAGAGGCTCGGCATCAAAAGTTTACCGGAAAAATCAGAGAAAAGTATATACGGTAACTCTGGGAAAAATATAACGAAGTTAGCAGAAAGGCTATCCACGTCTATGAGAACTGAGACACAAAAATTAACGAGCACAGTTCATTGCACGTGAACATGCACCAAACTGGCCAGATGGCCGGCCACCAGGCCACCGTTGAGGCCGAACTCTAAGAGTTTCAGGCTTCCGGTCCAAATTCAAAGGAAAAGTGAGCACTTATTAAGTCAGACCATTGTTAAACATCGCCAAACACAATAGCCTGACTTAATGAGTGCTCACTTTTCTTTTGAATTTGGGCCGGAAGTCTGAAACTCTTGATCCGTGTATACTCTGATTGAATGAAGTTTTGAAACTGTGTCACCCAGGCAGCCCAAGCTTAGAGTTAGTATTTAGTCCAGTATTGTATGGGAACAAATATCGAGTTCGCAAATTATTAAAATTGTCTCTGTTTTCATATTTCAAAATATATTTTTACTGCTCCACTATTTCGTTAAGGTGGCTCAAAAACAAAACAAAACAAAAGGTAAATACCAGCATGCATTTTGATGATTACAAAGGGCAGCAAAAAAGGAAAGAGGTTGTGATCGACAAAACTATAAGCCCGGGGTAGGCAATCGAACATTCGGTAATCGAACGTAATCCTTAATCGTTCGATTGTGTTCGATTATGTTCGGTAATCGAACAAAATCGAACCCAAACTTTTCAGTGAGTACGATTACCGAACTTAATCGATCTTTACGTTTGATTGTGTTCGATTATGTCCGATTTTGTTCGATTTTGTTCGATTTTGTTTCGATTTTGTTCGATGTATTCCATTTGTTTGTTTTTAATCACTAAGTACTACCAACAGCGAAATCATGCTAGTCGCGTTTCTGCCTTCATAAATTTCAGTAAATTCTACATATTCACCAAAAATAGTGAAACCGGACTGAATAAAGAAAAAAAGTTTCGGGATATTTGCGACCAGTGTTTGTAGTAAAATGTTCGATTCCTTTCTTTTTTACTCCTGTCCTCATCTACGGATCACAAGTTTTCAGAACTTCTGGACAACTAGCTCACCGTATTGGGCGCAATTACGCCGCTTACATCCTCAGGAAATCCGCTGCAGAATCTTTTGGCTCACACACGTTCGAGCAACTATTTGTGTCAAGCAATATTGAACCTGATAATTACATTGACACAGGAGACCAAAAAAGTGAAAAATGTGTGAATGACTGAGTGATAGCAGACAACATTTGAGTATTGTAACGACCTGTAAAAAAAATAGTTATGAGTTCGGTAATCGAACATTCTCGATTAAGTTCGATTGACCTGGAAATTTTTCCGTGAGTACGATTTCGTTCGATTACCGAACATAATCGAACATAATCGTTCGATTTTGTTCGATTACGTTCGATTAAGTTCGATTAAAAATGAGTTCGATTATGTTCGATTGCCTACCCCGGGTATAAGTAGTTAAAGGAAAAACAATGAAATGACAACTACAACGACAGTAACAATTGTTTTGATCTATTACAACAATCGTAAGAAAAACTGACAGACAATTGTTTGATTTAAAAATTTAATGTGAGTTTTTCTTTGTCTGGCTTTGAATGCCTTTATGGAAAGAGTTTTTAAGTCTGCATCCAGTGCAATGTGTCGAATTGTTTATGTGAAAGAATTTGCAGTTTCAGATCGCAGAACAGCTGTAAACACAGAATCGGGAGCTGATCTAAAAGGAGTCGGGGTTCCGGGGAAGGGGAAGGGGGGGGGGGGAGTAACACCCCTCGGACTCGCCCTTAGCAAGATAGACTTGCTTAGTATACAACGGAAGTACTTTACGACACCTAGTTTCGTCGCACAGTGTGAAAGGAATTTCGATAAAGCACAGCTGAAAACAGAACATATCTCAAAACTTTGAACTCACAAAAACGAAATGTGAACAAATACAAATTGTTTCTAGCCTTTTGTTTAATACAATGGGTACTGAATACAAGTTGCTTGTAAACATTTTTAAAACTCGTTTTGATGCTCGTAATCATTCCACTACAGGGCTTCAAGTTTCAGTTTTAAAGCCACACTGAGATATTGTGTGTAGTTTCCTTCCATGTCTTGTTCCATCATGTTACAAGGTACAATGCAATATAAAACTTATTACAAAGAGAGGAGTTAACTAAAACCATTTTCTAGGCAAACAAAGATAGAGAAGCCTGTATGCGAGTACACATGCACTGAGTACAAATGCAGTCAAAACCGAATACTCCAGGCAAACTTGTCAATAATTACCGGTGCAAACCAAATGCAAATCGCACGCAAATAGCAGTATAACAAAATAAATAAACAGACATAATACCAGACACAGACACAGACGCTTTATTTTAATGATGCTTTATTGATATGTTCTCTTCCAAAGCAGTACTAATGCACTTGTAGTGAAGCTAGTACTATTCTAGGTACGAGGAGTTGTATCCAGAATCAGTCCTGAAGTCGAGAGTAAAGCTCAAGTTGCTCGGCTACCAATCATCCGGCTGAGATAGATAGACTAATAAGTTATAAATGAGTAGATTGATTTTGAGATACTAACATGGAGTTATTGGTTATTAATCAAGTATTAATATTAAATACATGTTATACTGTCAGCCAATATGATAATTCTATCGACTTGCTTGAAATGTACAGTGTTCGAGACATTGCATACTTAAGCTTTGTCAGATAAAATAAAATTTAAATAAAATGTTAAAACAGAGGCAGAAATCGCATTTAATTATCACTACTAAAATTGACCGTTTCCGTAATAAACGAACGCCATGTCTAAAGTTCAAAATCATGCTTTGTGAGTTTGTGCGGTCGTGGTTCAACCGACCACCTGCTTACGTCCTCAGCACGGAAGTAAGCAAACTAGTATGACTATAACACTATTTACATCGTGTGTAGTTGGACCCGACGCTCTTCAATTCACTTGCACCTTAAACTCCCCACGAACACCGCTAAGTTGGTCGCACCGAAAGGACGTCTCAATGAAGCGAGCCCCCGTCAGGAGTGGGTCCAGTGTAACGGTGACAGCAGCCTTGGCCCCAGGGGCCACAGAGTCCCTGCAAGAAGAAATGAGACCATTAACCAACCATACAGTGGGAAAAATGGTCTTCCAATCGGTTTATCCAGCCGCTGTTCTGGGATGAGTCCGCGTTCTTCCCTTCTTTCGAGGAGAATGCGGGCTCATCCCTGAACAGCGGCTGGATAACAAGTCTTCCGACTTTCTTGAATATAGAATTTAAGTTTGAACTTGTAATTGGTGTAGTTTCTTTTCCTAATTCAGCGTAATAGTCTTTTAACTATATGTTATTTCCCCAGCTACAATTACAACTCTTTGTTTCGTTCTTGACATGTGACACCATACAATGGATTCTCTTTGTGCGTGCCATCTTTAGGACAAAAGGTAAAACAACGTGTCATCCTACCATCTAAAATGCTGTTGACTTGGAACGGTGAATTAGTGGACATCAGATAATCGGACAAGCACAAATGCCCAAAATGAGACAAAAAACCTTTCTTTTCCACCTAACCTTTGTTATTTTTAGAAACAGATATTTTGCCGTAAGATAAAATGTATTTTGTTGTATAATGTACCTCATTATAAGAGAGCACATGCATGTTTGTACCTTTCGATTCTAAGCAAGATAGCCTCTGCCGAGATCGTCTCGTTTTCTATTGAGCATGTGCAAGCTTCCCATCAAAATCTTGGCAGAAACAAAACTTGTAAAACAGGTGTGAAACCGATTTCACTTGTTGCACTTGCAAAATTGGGTTAACTTCCCCGGCATGTTACAAACTTACAATTCCGTGAAACATTGCAGTTTAAAACCCGTCTGCCTTGTGCGTGATTGCTCACATGATTCCATGCTCGGTATAAACCTAAAATCATGCTTGTTTGAAAGTCTGACTGAACACAAAACCCTCTAGTCCCCGCCAAGATGGCGGCCCTCGTTCAACACACACGAGGCCAGTGAGTCACGTGACTTGTGAAGTAAAACCTATTGTCACAATGCTGACACGCCTGACATGATATTCGGCAAGGCTAAGCTTTCGTTTGAATCAAGCAGGTAAAAGATAGGCTCTGTTAGCAGTTAAAATGCAAGAATCTCTTACCCAGCTGTCTTTGTCTGAGCTCGCGGTATCATACGAGACGTCTCCACGTGAAACACGCCATTGGTGAGGTGAAACGGCAGAGGGTTGGTGAAGTAGAAAGTCATCTGGAACTCCTCGTTCTTCCGTATCTCTTTTGCATAGAGCTACCAAAAGAAGGGGAAACCAAATTGGACATAGTAAAACTTTATATTTACCGGTAGCCAAGTGCGAGCCGGTAAAACTGTACTTACTTTGAAACTGGTGCATCAATATACTGTAGTTGAGGGTTTGACAAACCAAAACAGAGATCGCAAAGTTAGGCTCAGCCACAAATTTAATAACTGGCACTGAAAGCTTCATTTGAAGAGGGGCTGAGCCATGACCAGATGAATAATATAATCAACCATTGCTTTCGACAATGCATATCGAGGGATCAAATATCGATGTTCTAAAATTTTGTTTTCCACGCCCTGTATTCGCATCAGTTTACACTATAAGCATGTATAATCAAGATTAATACAAATACAAAGGCAGCTTAAAATTATAATAAGCCCTGTGGTGGTTTCTTTAAGGCTGCCTTGCCATCAGATTTCTCAAATTCACAAAATAATTGCTGTCATTCAAGTAACTCATTGTATTTAATTTCATATGTATTAACTGTTGCAAGTCCTTTTTTAATGCTATAAAACTGATGGTGATTCAATAAAATATCAATCTATTTATCTATCTATCTATTATGTAGTTGAATTTTATGAACACATACACAAACAGCCTTCGACTTCGGTTGCAAGGAGTATGTCGAAAAAAATTAGCGTACTATTTTGTGTCACAAGTGCTGGAAACATGAACAGGATACAAAAACAATTGCTAATATAATAACTATGGAAGCGAAATAAGAACTTTATCAAATTAGTGAAAAGTGCTATTTGAAGAAATATAATGCGCTCCAGGCACTATCGGAACCTGAGGCTACAGGTTTTAACCTTTTCACTTCTAAAAGTGTTAATTGATGCGTTTCTAAATTCTAATTTGTTTGTTGCCATTAATTTCCCATCAATCAGTTCGGAGAAAAATTTTAATTAATCTTATAGAGTTTGGAAAGGATGATCAACTCTACTATCTCAAATTAATTAAATTACTCTATACTGATACTGCAAGGCGAAAATAGATGTTGATAAATTTGGTGGAAGTGAACGGGTTATTGTAACTGAAACAACTAAGACTACCTGTATTTCACAAAAGTTTTAAATTAAAAGATACTTACTTCTGACAGTAAATTCGGTTTCACAAACTCAATAGGCTCCATGGTAGCGAATGCCTGTCCAGTCTCCAGCACATGCGCGTTAATATATATCATGATACTCAAATCAGGAGCCATCTTAAGATAATCATCCGCCACGATGGACAAGACCACGGTCTCTTCTAGGGGAAAAAAATACAAAACGCAAGCATTATTTTAGGAATACACTGTTTTGAGGGGAAAAGTGCTTGGAAAATGGCAGATTTGTAGTACAGGTATATTTGTTCAATGAATCTTTTGTTTACCAAGTCATTTTCAAAGCCTTATTGGACTCGCTGATGGAATCGGCACCTCTCTTGTATATTTGAGAATAAAAATGCTTAGTAAAATTAGGGTTAAATTCCACATTAACGAGGAAATCTTTTTCAGATGTGAAAGAAATCTTAAGTTGTTAAACACAATTAAAGCTACGTTATACAACGTATGTTTATGCTACCGTAACGACTCGCTTTAGCGCCCTCCTTCGATTAAGAGTCCCATTTCGAATAGACTCCCCCCTTCGAATGTGTTTTTGTTGATAAGCGCTCCTGCGCCCCTCTTCCAATAAGCGCCCCTATTCTTTTTACTTGGGCCGAAGGCGCCGAGTTTAGGTTTCGGCTCCGTTCTTTTTATTTTTTTTATTACTCGGGCCGAAGGCACCGAGTTGAGGTTTCGGCTCTGTTCTTTTTATTTTTATTACTCGGGCCGGAGACAACGAGTTGAGGTTTCGGCTCCGTTCTTCTTGTTCGCGTCGAGATTGGCCCCTGCCCGTACTTGGTATATCCGAGATGATTTGAGCTCTAATAGCCAAGGCGGAGAAGACTTCTCGATAGTTGCAGCTTTGAACAGCTAAAAGAGTTTAAAATATATATGTAAAGAAAGGCATTTTGGAAAGTCTTAAAAAGAGCCAGTACTTCGCTTTCAGGAATTTTTGTTTACAACACAAAATAATCCGTTAAATGGAATTACAATGGTCGATCCGGTCACTTTGCTAGCTCTTTGTTTGCTTGCGTCGGAAATTTCAACCAGTTTGACCGAGGAAGGTGTCGGACAATGATGTGCACAGGGAACAACTAGCATCAAGAAGCTATCAAGTAAGCAAATTCAAAGGAAAATGGTATTTTGAATAGTATTTGTGCATTTTAAAACTGAATATCTATACCTCGGCTATCAAATTCAGAAACATTCAATGCAGGAATTGAACGGAAATGCAAGATTTGAACACAGATGCAATCTTTCTTCGACCCTAGCGGATCTGTGGGTTTTAGTGTTCGATTGCCGGTCAGAGTCTGCTAAGGACGTCGATCTAGAACGGCTTGTGTGAGTATTTACAAATCTTAAATATTCCATACATATACATGGTACACACTAGTATCCACTTGTTTTGACTGTGAAGGTTTTAATGGGAAATGCATACTCAACAAGTTTAAATATCTAGGACAGTAGATATTTATAGGTGCTCTTGTCTTGCAATATTGCTCATTAACGAGTTGTGAAGTAATGGTACTTGGCACAGCTCATGTGTATAGATATTATTTTAAAACTTAAATATCTAATCTGATGTCAAAATAGGAACTGAAGTCACACGAATTTCAATATTTGCATGTTTTCCTTTGAGATGTTTATAATTATATTGTAGTTTTGCATGAGATTGTTAGGTTACTTTTTTCTGCCACACCATTTGTGGACATGTGTGCTAAGAACCCACACATTTCTCGAAAAAGAGTTGGGTAATCCCTGCGTTGTGTTGAGGGACATATAGCATGTTACTAAATGAAGAACTTTTCACCTTCAATAAATTAAGTTTCTTCTTTTGAATAACAGTATGATGACATCAAACATAACTGACATAACTGACTATTTAGAATGTTTCCTTGACTAAGCACCCAGGTGCATCTTTAAGAATTAGCGCACAATGAGGGGTTGGGGATGCCTATCCAAGGTGATTATTTGAGATAATAACTTTTTCCAGAGAGTTAAGAGTTATTTTTGTCTGATTAATATATTGCGAGTCAGACTCAGCTGAGGATTTGGAGCTAAAACGTCTGCAAGTATTTACAAGTCTTGAATATTTTCATATATTTGGTACAAATTCACTTGTTACGTTGTTTTGACAGGTGTTAATGGGAAATACAGAATCAGCAAGCTTTAATATCTAGGGCAGTAAATAGGTGCTGTTGTCTTGCAATAGTGCTCAATTATGAGTTGCTTGGCACAGCTCATCTTTCCAGGTATTACTTTTAAAATACACACAGATGTCAAAATAGTAGCTGTGTATGAGATCATCAAGTTAACTGAAAGTAAGGTTATATATTTCGGCACTTTCAAGTATGCGACAGCTAGCCCGAGTCAGGCTATGTCAGAGCCTCTTGTTTTTATTATTTTTATTTTTATTCGTGCCGCGATTGTCCGCGCATGCGTTATGCGAGATCAGTTTGAGCCGCGTGCCAGAAACAAGACAAGATCGAAGATAGCGGATGAAACACTTGTCGATTGTTCCTTATAAGACCTAAAAGAGTTTGAATATTCGTGAAGAAAACTATTTCGAAAAAGATCGGAGTCTTCGCTTTCAGGAATTCGCCGATTACAAGACAAAGTAATCAGTTAAATGCAACCGTGAATGTGATGTTGATCCGATCATTCTGACAAAGTTGTTTACACATTGCATGAGTCTCCGCTTGCCGCTTGGCAACAGCAGTAGCTTCTATGTTTGACCAAGAAAAATTAATGGTTCATCACTTCATGTGCATTAGAAATACAAACTGGTATGAGAACTCTAAATTATTTTTTAAACTGGTTTGTCATAGAGTAGTAACTATTACAGTATTATACAATACAACGTCGTTATTCACATAACCCTAAAAAATCTTATATTTTTGTCAATTTCTCTTTGAGGTGAACAAAGCCAATATTTTCTGTGCTATTTTCTTCAGGGCAACTGCGTTATATTTCTACAGCTTTGAAATACTGATTGTTTATGCCGTATGTTTAATCGAGCAACTCGTACTTGATTTGAACTCAAAGCAAGGAAATACAAGGATCCTAAACACTGAGAAACAAGCAAACGACAACTTAAACAAATTCAAATTCTTACCATCGAGTTCAGGATCACTTGCATCTGTGCAGCTAAGTATGCTCCATTTCTTTTTCGCTCTCTTTGGCTTCAGAACCACTTCCTGTAACATTTCCTTCAAATCCTTAGCGACAACGCCCGTGTAGAAAGTAACTTTTGCTGATATCACAACCTTTATTGTTCGTTTTTCTTTAAATGTATTTTCCATTGTCAGTTTTATATCAAAATCTTCGCCTATTTTGATGTTGTCATCCACAAGAGTACGAAACGTCACGTCATGTGAGGTAGGCTTCTCGTAGATCTCCTCGTTTCTCCGCGAACTGAACTTGTTAGCTAGCCGAACAGCTTTGCGTTCAGCATTGGAATCTAAAATTGGTGATTACAAATAAGCTTGGAGAAATGTCTTTTAAAGATAGCAATAATATTAGTCTCTTAATAACGTATTGATATATTTAAAATTATGATAATCATAACAAGAGTGATAAATATGGTGAAAGTCACAGTGATAGTGATAGTGGTAATGAAATTGAAAATGAAGATGATAGTGATAATGATTAGTGATAATGATGATGCTGGTAGAGGTAATGGTGGCGGTGTTGGTACTTGAGGTGACGGTGGTGGCAGTGGTGAAGGTGGTGGCGATTGTGGTGTGGTGGTGAAGGTGGTGAAGGTGGTGGCGTGGTGGTGGTGTGGTTGTGAAGGTGGTGGCGGTGGTGGTGTGGTGGTGAGAGGGTGGCGGTGGTGAATGTGAGGGTGTTGAAGGTGGTGGAGCTGGTGGCGGTGGTGAAGATGGTGGTGTGCTGACAGTGGCGGTGGTGATGGGGGTACTGAACGTGGTGAAGGTGGTGGTGGCAGTGACGAAGGTCGTGAAAGTGGTGGTGACAGTAGGGACTCTACGCAACTAGGACGGGAATGTCAACGAAGACGGCTGCTGAAATTTTAATTTCCAGTTTTCCTTTTCTTTTTGTATAACTCATTCGTTTCTATTTCGTTTTGCGTGAAGCTGTGTGAACATGAAAATTTAGAAACTTTAATTTTGAAACCGCACGAAGATTGAAATGATTTATACTTTATTGATCACTTTTCACGTTCTGTTTACTAACGAAGACGATGAAGAGGAGGCCAGCTGGTTGCATTCCCACGTTAAGTCATTGTATTCTGTAATTAGGTCTGTTGCTTTCTAACGTTCTCGTTTACGTTCCCCTCCTAGTTGCGTAAATTCCCTAATGGTGTAGATGGTAGTGGTGATGAAAGTGGTGGTGGCAATGATGAAGGTTGTGGTGGTGGTAATGGTGAAGGTGCTGAAGGTGGTGATAGTGGTGGTGGCAGTGGTGGCAGTTGTGGCAGTGGTGAAGGTGGTGGTGATATTGGTGAAGGTTGTGAAGGTGGTGAAGGCGGTGAAGGTAGTGGTGATGGTGAAGGTCATGACGGTGGTGAAGGCGGTGAAGGGGGTGGTGGCAACGGTGAAGGTGGTGACAGTGGTGAAGGTGGCAGTGGTGAAGGTGGTGGTGGTGGCAGTGGCGAAAGTGGTGAAGGTGGTGATGATAGTGATGAAGTTACTGAAGGCGGTGAAGATGGTGGTGACAGTGGGGAAGGTGGTGGTGGTGAAGGTGACTTTGGTAAAGGTGGTAAAGGTTGTGAAGGTAGTGAAAGTGGTGGTGACAGTGGTGAAGGTGGTGGTGGTGGCAGTGGCGAAAGTGGTGAAGGTGGTGATGATAGTGATGAAGGTGCTGAGGCGGTGAAGATGGTGGTAACAGTGATGAAGGTGGTGACAGTGTTGAAAGTGGCAGTGGGGAAGGTGGTGGTGGTGCCAGCGGCGAAGGTGATAAAGATGCTGGAAGCGCTGAAGGCGGTGAAGCTGGTGATGGCAGTGGTGAAGATGATGAAGGTGGTGAAGGTGGTGGTGGCAGTGGTGAAGGTATTGAAGGTGATGAAGGTGGTGAAGGTGGTGCAGGTGGTGAAGGCGGTGAAGACGGTGAAGGTGGTAAAAACGGTGAAGTTGGTGAAGGTGGTGAAGGTGGTGAGGGTGTTGAAAACCGTGGCGGTGATGAAGATGGTGAAGGTGATGAAGCTAGTGAAGGAGGTAAAGGTGGTGAGGCGGTGAAGGTGTGAAGATGGTGAAGGCGGTGAAGGTGGTGAAGGCGGTGAAGGTGGTGAAGGTGACGGCGGTGAAGGTGGTGAAGGTGGTGAAGGTGATGAAGGCAGTGGAAGTGATGAAGGTGGTGAAGGTGGTAAAGGTGATGAAGGTGGTGACGGCGGTAAAGGTGGTGAAAGTGTTGAAGTTGGTGGCGGTGATGAAGGTGGTGAAGGTGGTGAAAGTGGTGAAAGTGGTGAAGGTGGTGAAGGTGATGAAGGTGGTGAAGGTGGTGAAAGCGGTAAAGGTGGTAAAGGTGGTGAAGGAGGTAAAGGTGGTGAAGATGGTGAAGGCAATGAAGCTGGTGAAGATGGTGAAGGCGGTGGAAGTGATGAAGGTGGTGAAGGTGGTAAAGGTGGTAAAGGTGGTGAAGGTGGTGAAGGTGGTGAAGGTGGTGAAGGTGGTGAAGGTGGTGAAGGTGATGAAGGTGGTGAAGGTGATGAAGGCGGTGGAAGTGATGAAGGTGGTGAAGGTGGTGGTGGCAGTGGTGAAGGTGGTGAAGTCGATGAAGGTGATGAAGGTGGTGAAGGTGGTGAAGTTGGTGAAGTCGGTGAAGGTGGTGAAGGTGGTGAAGGTGATGAAAGCGATAAAAGTGGTGAAGGCGGTAAAGGTGGTGAAGGTGGTGAAGATGGTGAAGGCGGTAAAGGCGGTAAAGGCGGTGAAGGCAGTGAAGGTGGTGAAGCTGGTGAAGCTGGTGAAGTCAGTGAAGGTGGTGAAGTCGGTGAAGTTGGTGAAGGTGATGAAGGTGGTGAAGGTGGTA
>JAOBYH010609212.1:0-14304 GCA_025403525.1 Umimayanthus kanabou | reverse complement strand
CTCGGGGGTGGTGGTAGTGTCTCGTTATTTTTGTAGGAAATTCATTGAGGAAAATAGGGGAGGATTCCATAGTGAAACCAAAAATCCACATTATTTTCGGGAATGGTTGGGCACTATAACATAACGCATTTGACCATTATTAACAAGAGAGGATTTCCTTACAACTCCAGTATCATGATCATGCTCCTGGTCACGTGATAGGCGTCGACTAGCGTCACCAGCCTCTTGTGGCTGTTCAACTTGTTCATGATGTTAATTTCTCTCATCACGTCCTCCTTCTTGGACCCAGCTGTAGAGAGCTTGATGTACTTTGCCGCATACACCTGACCTGTGGCCTTATCTACCGCTCGCTTGACCACACCGAACCTGCCCCTACAGCACAGAGAGATCACTGTATTTCAACAGATTTTTATTTCCACAAATTTGCATATAATAGATTATAGTAATGTTCAATGAAAATGTGAGAGGTGCAGAAAATTACAACCAATAGGTTTGATAGAAAAAGACACATAAAATGGAACTCGAAGAGACTGGCAGATATTTGAACTTGAACTTTGAACTTTATTTGTTTTATGATTCTGCGGCTTACGATTCTGCGGGAGCGAAGTTCATTAATAACAACATTTGCAGATGTGGTGTTAGTTGGTGTTAGAATTCCGAACTGATAAATCTTTGATGGAGTGTTATATCTGCAGATGCAATAACAAGTAAAGATCTGATACAGCCTGAGTATTTCAACTTGTGAGACAATGATAAGCACAGGGGGGTGGGAGTGGGGTGGCTCGAGTTATTACTTCTATTATTGTTAAATACTGCTGATTAATTTCGAATGTGTATGATAACTTTTGATACGTACAAGAACTGTCCCCTTTCTTGGACGGTTTTCTGTTTAAATGAATCAAACCTTACCGTACAAACCATTATATTTGTTACTTGTTAATTGTTCAAAGCCGGTTATTCAATTTCTACTCACTTTCCGAGTTCTTCCTGGATTTCATAGACATCTTCCGGGTCGCTCGTTCTCACAGTTACTGGGTCGCGAGGTTCACACTCCAACGTTTCTGAAGCATAATAATAATAATAATAATAATAATAATAACAAGTTGCTAATTGAAAATAAACACATTCTGTTTAAAAGAAAAGAAAAACGCGTTTACAAGATGTAAAAGCTTGTTTACAAGTTTTAACCCATAAAATCTAAAGTTCATTTTCGTACTCAGTTCCTATTATGAATCTAACATTTCAGTCTTGAAAATTATCATTAAAAAGCAACTAATAATTATCGCTACTATCTAACAACAACTGGCAGACAATCTACCATGATATACAACTCTTCTCCTCAAAAATAAAATGTCTTCAGCGTTGGAATTAGAAACGTAAACAAAGAAAAATAAATACTTTTTCACAAAAAGGCGTCTTTACGCATTGTATAATGAAAATGTAAAAATTAAAATATAGTGGCTGAAATTACAGACTAAAAGGACAGCAAAAGGGTAAACTGACTATCTAGACTACGGACTTCTACAGACGGGGGGATAAATATCAATAACTAGAAGCTGTCGATAACAAAAAGTAATCGATGATTATTGGTGTTCATTACAGCTTTTCCACACACGGGAGACACGGCAAATAGTTATCGACAACCAACATTGCAACTTGCCTTGACTACGCATGGCAATTTCGTTCCCAGGACGTCGCAAATTGGTTTAGTTGTCGATGACTATATTAGTTGTCGATTACAAAAGTATTTTTCCTTTCGAAAAGAAAACTTATTAGTTTTCAACAACTAGATTTTTGACAGTTTGTTATCGGTGACTCACACAGAGGATTTTTTTAGTTATCGATAATTTTTTGTTATCGACAACTAATAGCTATCAATAACTATTTCTCCCGTCTGTTGGAGCCCTAAGGGCCTCCACAGACGAGGGATTTAGTTATCGATAACTATTAGTTGTCGATAACAAAAACTGAGTAATCGACAACTGTTAGTGCTGTCTCACAGACGGGAAAAATTAATCGTAGATAACAAAACAGTCGCGTTAGTGATCGATAACAAAAGTATTTTTCCTTTTGAAAAGGAAAAATTGTTTGTTGTCGATAACTAAATTTTTAACAGTTTGTTATCGATGACTTGGTACACAGACGGGATTTTTTAGTTGTCGATGACGTTTAGTTATCGACAAATAATAGTTATCGATAACTAAATCCCTCGTCTGTGGAGGCCCTAACTGACTAACTAACTGACTGACAAACTAACTGACTGACTAACTAACTGACTGACTGATTAACTAACTGACTGGCTGATTAACTAACTGACTGGCTGACTAACTAAATAACTAACTGACTGACTAGCTGGATGACTAACTATTGACTGACTAAATGCATGTAACTAACTGGCTGACTGACTGACTGGATGACTAACTATTGACTGACTGAATAAATAACTAACTGACTGACTGACTAACTGGATGACTAACTAACTAACTAACTAACAAAAGCATAGGTCGCACGGCCGCGAAATTGTCTGCTTAGCAAAAATATCTGGATTGGACCAAAATTTGGCGAGAGACAAATTTTCAAACTCAAAGATTCCGCAAGCGGATGTTAGCAGCCTCTCTCAGATTGCTAAAATTATGTAAAACATCCAAAATAACAAAAAAACTGCCAGTTCTTTGAGATAATAAAGAGATAATTACAAGACTGATAATTACAACGCGAGCAGGATGGTATGCGGCACTTGGTGTAAAACATACCGGTATTTTTTATCTATTTTCTGTTTGTAAAAATTTACATAGCAGTACTCGTGTTTACGTGTTACTTGAGTATTGATATAAATTTCTGCAAAATCGCGTGCGACCATTTTAGGAAAAGCAAACACTTTGCTCCATATGAAACTTTACTCCAGCAACTTACTACGCGCAATTTGAATTTTGGTACCAAGTATAGGACCCATGCCTAACTGACAAACCAACAAACTAACTAACTAACTAACTCACTAACTAACTAGCAAACTCACTAACGACTGACGGACTGACTAACTAAAAAATTAACTTATTTACTAACTAACTAACTAACTAACTAACTTACTTACTTACTTACTTACTTACTTACTTACTTACTTAGTAACGTACTAACTAAACTAGCTATCTAACTTACTAACCAACTAGTTAACTAACTAACTAACCAATTAAAAACTAGCTGTTGTAAGTATTAGGTGTACATTTGATATTTTCAATTCACACAAACCAACTAAATAGCCGTTACGATGGCCGGCAAGAAAGCAACATAATAAATAAAACGAATTAAAACACAGTTGTACATGTACAACACTATAGGCGATGTTGCACTGACGAACAATAGCCGAAAAACAAAGTACTTCCATAATTTTTTGCAGTATCCAAAGTAAAAGTTCTTCGCCTTTCCTCAGCCTCGAGTATGCTCTTAGCAGGTTCTCACATTTTCGGCATTTTACAACCTCACGTTCGTATAAAAAGGGTTCTTATAAAAAATGGGTTTATACCCTATAGAGACATTACTGATCAGGAGTCACGGTTGACAGCAAGAGAGATTTTGACTTGCCGATATTGTCTTAATTCATTGTTTGTAAATAATACTATTGTTTAGCATTTTAAAAGCATTTTAAAAATCACAAGGCGCCTCAAGATACTTCCTGTGAAAACTTCATCAGGTTTGAAACACTTTCGTAATCTTTAGTTACTAAACACGGACCTACTGCACTTTACAATAACGGAACGTACATTATAAACATTGCTTATATAACTAACTCCAACTCACCTTCATTTTCGTTTTCATCTATGGTTGGTTCATTATCATTCTGTAACCAAATAAACATTAATGATTTATTAATATACAAGAATTAAAACAAGAAGAGAAGCATTATTGACAAGTCTATCATTCCAAAGCATTTCCATAGCGTGATGTTCCGTACTAGAAAGACCAACTTTTAAAATAGTAAATAAAATAGTCCATCGTTAAACACATAACACGGTTATCATATAATGACATTTCAGTAGAATATTTCATTCTAATCTTCTTTTACTCCAATTGTATTTTGCATTTATACAAGTTAAATTATAAATAAAAAAGCACAAACTTGTGCCAAAGAGAAGATATAGATCAAAATGCTTACGAATAGTCCATGGAACCGCTCCAGTATAGAAGCTGGACTTACAATAATTGCTCATCTATGTACGCGTGTATACGTTATTTGTGATACCAGAAAACCTATGCTAGAGATACAAATGAACTTCTTGGGTGGAAATCACATTTCCTTAATTTTTGCTCATAGTTTATTGCGGTCACTTGCAAGACTCTGTTTGCTCCAACCCTGTACATTTATTACGAATTGGACAATATAACAAAAGTACTCAAGACCTATTAAACTAGTCTGAAATTGTAGTTTATGTACACTAATCTTCTCGCAACACACAACATTGTGCAAACGAAATAATTTAGTTTAACATTGATCAGTTGAGTCTAGTGCGAATACATTAGATATACTTAGTGATTACAGAGACTAGAGTTACTGATCAGCAGAAACTCATAGCAATTAATAGTGGAATGAAATGGTAAATTAATTTACGATTAGTTGCAAAACTCTGGTAAGATAACTTGCTGGTCGCTACCAACCGATATTAGAATTAGGAACATGATAAGATAGATGTACTGATATGTAAACATAACAACGCTGTATAAATATATTATAGGAACAAGTACAGTCGCACTACTCGCGGATGACTGCGGACAATTATGACAATCCTTAACAACCTTAACTTTCAACAATCTTTTGATAACTTCATCACTCACATTAAAAGATTCTAAACCTCAAGCACAAAAAGATAAGATAAACGATTTTTCTACTAACCTTACTCATTGTAAAGAGTCGAAAAAGGTTGTTTTTAAACATTGCCTTTGATTTTCAATCAATCGGTATTGATCTCAGGTGAGATCAGTTGTATTTCATATGAGTGTCGAAGACGAACCATGGTGGCGGTGTCGAACAATGTCCTCGCATGCCAACTGCGTTTACCCTCTTGAGAAGTAAGACCGGTTTCCCAATCTCCTCATCATTTTATCAAAAAGCTGCTCATTTTATAGAATATGTTACCCGAGGCAGGGGAACCTAATTATTATGCGCGCGCAACCAATGAGGTATGATAAAATTCGAAACATGCAACTTCTTTTCTGTTTGCTCCAAAGGGGGTCTTTCTAAATAGAGCTGCTTCTATGTAGGAACTTGAACAGCGATCCGCCGTTTTCTGCATGATGAGCAGCTTGCATAAACATCCGATATAAGCTTAGGCGGCACTTAACAATTAATTTGGAACAAAACAATTTTGACAGCTTGAACTGCTTTTGCGTTGCAAAATAAAGGTACTTGGCTCTGGAGAGAACAAGAAATAGCTTCGTATTTCTTTCTAGAACATATCAAACAATTCAAAAACTAATCAAATTTTGTGCTTCATAGAATGGTTGGGTAGAGAATGAGTTGGTTTAAGATGATCTCAACAAAGTTAAGTCAAAGCTTTTGTTTTTCAGAGTCAGTAATTTAGATTAGATCGAGTTAAACAAAAGCGATGGTTTCATGGAATTTTACTTAATTGAGTCCTTGGATTTGCTTCTCTCTGTCAAGTATATCTAATTATTAAACTAAAAAGGATTTGATCGTGAGTCTGAACAGTGAATGGACGATTTTCTAACAACGAAGATAAAAGTGGTCAAGTAGTCGACAAATCAAAACAAACATGGACAAAGCTTTGAATATCTAAATATATGGATGACAAACGCACTTATGCCTAAAGACAATCTGAAAACCTAATTTAACAAGGATATATTTAAGAGAGTCTGAATTCGTAATCCAGATATTCAAATCCGAAATCCAATAAGCATTTCATTAAATGGTCCTTGCGACACATCACTAGACATCGTTCTGTCCCTGATAAACAACTGGTACCTTTTCCCTGTGGGAGCTGCATAAAACAATGAACATACTGAGTCTGAGGCTGTACTTACGAACTTTGCATAGAGTATAGTTCAACCTGATGATGACCTTCAATTAATGGTTGAACATCTTTGTTTTCAAAACTTATAGTTTTCATAACATTAAACACATTTTATATGTACAAGAAAAAATATTTTCAGGTTTCAGAATTTACAGCTTGCATGAGATCCAGATTTAAAAAGGATTCAAAAGCAGAAGCATAGGTTCCTTAAAGAAGATGAAAGTTCAGATATACAATATTGTGCACATACAGTTGGGAGCATGGAAACAAATATGAGAAAAATAAATTTTGAGGTTTGAATTCCCAATCCAGAAACTAGATTTCAACTGCTGGAAATTTGTATTGATAAAATGATTGTAAAGTTTGAGTTCCAAAACTCGAAATCCGCATCCATAGACTGATAGAGTTGTGCTCATGGTTAAGAGACTACTTGTAATCCAAAATTAATGTTAAGGTTTGAAATCGCAATCCAGAAATTAAATAATAACTGCTTCAAATTGATTGAATTGAAATTGGTTGGAATCCACACACAAAAAGTTCAATAAACGGATCCGATCGAACGGCTGCACCCAAAGTTGGGGCCGGATCCAGCTTCTGGAAGGAATAAAAATCCTGCATGAAGGTATAAATCGGGACTGACAGATAAGCACACAGTTCGGAGACCACAATAGAAAGTTAATTTTAAGGTTTAAAATAGCAATCAAGAAATTGTATTGCAATTACTTGAAATTGGAATTTAATTGCAATTGCCTGTTTGAATCAGGATCCTCATAAACGACTATACAGTTTGGGGATCCTCAGAAGCAGGAACGCAGACTCCCGATCAAAATGAGAGTGGAAATTCAGATTCACAATGTTAGGCACATAGTTTGTAGACTAAAATCCAAAGAGATGGATGTTAAACTAAAAAAGCCAATTTTAAGTATTCATTTCGCAATACAGTAATTGAATCCCAATTATTGGAAATTGAAATTGAGTTGAAATTGGATAGAATCTGGAGGCCAAAATTTTATAAATCGGATCCAACGATTGCACAGCTATATAAATTCGTAGAATATTTGAAATCCGGAATCCAAAATCCGGTATACCTGGGAGAAACAGCATGACTAAACGGTTGCGGACAAAGTTCAGGGACTAAAATACGAACAAATGTAATAGAAAATACAGCTGGGATGCATCGCCATGGGGACTGAGTACCAAGCAAACACACAACTTTGGATTCCGGATACCAGAGAGCAGGAAATTGATTTTTATAATTTCTTCCACCACCCCCTTCCCCTCCCCCAACAAGATCAAACGGTCAGTCCCTTATAAGGTATCGACATTTTCAAACCTGAGTGTTATTGTCCAGAATGTTATTCTCGCGTTCGTGCGAATTGTTGCTGCATTGATCCCGGTTTGACTGCATGACCTCTCGATCAACCAGGAAATCTTGTTTATCTTCAGATTTTACAATTCCTTTCTCTTTTTGAGAGCTCGAGATATGTTCAGAGTTGTTGGTACTGGAAAGCACGTTATTGCTCTCTTTCTGAATTTCTTCAAGCTGTGTTATTGTCACTGCATTTGTTTTGTGTTTCAGTTGTTGGATCTCGTAAAAGAGTTTGTCTTTTTCTTTCGTGAGCAGTTGGATCTCTTTTACAAAATCTGGGCTTTCGTTTTGTTTCTGTTTTAGCTCTTCAACTTCAGTAACAAGTTGGCAATTTTGTATTCTTAGATCATCAATCTCTTTCGTTGCCTTTTCACTTGCTTTTTCTGCACTCCAGGTATATTTTTCATGTTCTAGCTGCTGCTTAATAAGTCTTTGCTTGATTTTGCTTAAATCTTCCCTGGCATACTCGAGACGAACAGAGAGGTCCTCGTTCTTTTCTTGAATGTTTTTCTTCTCTCTGGTAAGTCTCTCTATCTGTGTAGTGAGTTCTGACGTTTCTCTTTCGAGCTGGAGGGCGATAAGAACTGTAGCTTTGTTTCTTTCTTCTATTGCTTCATCGCGTTCTGCAACAGCTTCTGAGTACAATTTTTCTAATTCTTCACAGCGAGCTCTCAACTCTTCAACCTCACCAAGTCCTGAGGAGTAAAACAGGTTTTTCTTTTATAATTGGATTGTGAATGAAGGTGTATGAAGTAAATTCATAAATGAAACTGCGGTGAAGAATGTGATATGAGAAATGATCGTTGTAGTTTTAGATGCAACTCAGGCAGTTGCAAATATGAGGAGATGGTTTAACCACTGAGGTAGGTAGGTGAATTGTGAGTTTTAATAAAGCCGTATTAACGTTGAAAGTGTGAATGAAGGTATATGAAAAAATTCATATATGAAACTGCGGTGAAGAGTGGATATGAGGAATGATAGTCGCAGTTTTGATTGCAACTTAATGTAGTAGTTGCAAATATTTGCCTGAAAAAAAAATTCAGGCCTTACTTTCAGCATTAGCATGGGTATATTAGAACTCACAATTGACGTGCCTGCCTGAACGGCTTCATAGCTCAGTGGTTAGAGCATCTGCACCGGAGGTCATTCCCGTTGAGGCCTGAATTTTTTTCAAACAAATACTTTCAACTGGTTAAGTTGCATGATAAATTGCGACGATCATTTCTTATATCCGCAAAACCGATTATACAACATTTTAGCGAGGGAGCAATCTCTCCATCCCAACCCCCTCCCTCTTAACCTTTGACACTCATCCTTGTCCCAATTCACCCTTCACCCTTCCGGCTCAAAAAATATTAGGGGCAGAGCCATTTGACTATTGAGAGGGGGGGGGGGGGGGGGAAAGGAAAATTTTGTTAAAGAACTATCACTACTGATAGTATTAATAACAACAGTGATATAAAAAGTTTTGGGTTTACAATAAATTAAGTAGCCAAAAAATTGTTGAACGGTAAAGAAACAGTACATTATTGGTCAGTTCTCGACGCTTCACCTTAAAGTAAAAACGCTGAACAAAAATAATGATATATTCATCTTCTGTAGATTATTCTAACACTCTACTCTCTAGTGAAATATCAAATATCTCTAGAAATCATAATACATATAAATTTTAAATATTATCAGCCGGTCCTGGATTGTTCTCCATATTTGACCAGACTAAACAAGCCGTACGATGCTCAGCAACCCTGATCCTGAGCGGGTTTTAAGAACTTTCTCAAAAGAGACTTATCCGAAGCGCTTCTCTGATTCGAAAAGACCTGTCCAGCAGTCTATGCTCTGTATTCCAGTATTTTTTTTTTCATTTTGTCGAATTCAGTTGCTGTATGCAGAATTTCCTAATTTATGAAAAAGCGATATTTTACCTTCTTTCTAGCTAAACAGGTAATATCGGCACAATTTCCAAAATATTATTCAAAACAAATGTTATTAATATATTGATTTGTTTAACAGATGTTCATGAATTTTTTCAGTATACAGTTATGAATTCCGCTTGAGCAATACTTGCTATAATTCATCAATAAGCTTTGACAAGACAATTTCTAATTAGTTTGTTTCAAAACAGTCTCCATAACCATTTCTGATGGCGTTCATTTATGAGCTTGCAAATAAATTTACTCCTCTGCTTAGGGAGAAGCATAAGTCTTAAAATTTGTTTTTGCGTGGAACACATTTTTCCCAGTTTTAAGGAAAATTGCTGGTTAGTATTAAATTGAGATGGAGAGGGACAGGGGAGTTTTGTTGACCTTGGTCATAAATCCATTTTTCTAAATAATTGCGGCGTTTATTCCCCTGCTTTATAAACGATATATGGTAAAAATTAATACTATTTATGAATTTGTCTTCAAATAAACAAATGGTTACCATAACAGAGCGATTTCGAAGCAAAATCTCAGACTATTAACTTCGGTTGCAAGAGTAAGAAAGACCTGAAAACTAAATGCTTCGGCGAAATATAACACGATGTATAGCTTTTATTATAAATAGTCAGAACGATTAGTACAAAAGAAATGCATACAATCTCAACTTAATTTTCGCGGTGCAAAACCACGCGTTATCATTAATCTTTGTATGTAATCAAACAACTTCATTTATAAGTTGGCTCTAACTTGTCTTAGAATAATATGTGACAGTCGTAAGCGTGCCGAAGCATGATTACGTTCGGATCGGCTCAACAAACTACCTAATTTGAAAAACCTTTCTATTATTAAAAATATTTTATGTCCAATCTTCTTTGGAAACAAACTTTTCTAACTATGCTTCACCTTTTAAGAGCTTGAATGAAAATCAGGCAGAGAAAACCTCGTGACGAGTTAACGGGGCCGAAGATCTTACTTGTAAAGCTCCAGTGCATCTGAAAATCAAATTAGTTAATTTGATCTGGTACCTAACAACTACATAGAAATGTTCCCCAAGTTTGAAAAACTTAAGTTGTGAGAACAGACCATGTGCTAGAGTTGTTTAACTTGACAATTTGAGACTAGAAACAATTCATAATTGTTTGTCAATTGACGAAAATAACCATTGCAGTCCATTATACGTATAAACATAACTTGCATTTACCCATAATACTTGCGTGATGAAGTCAAAATCCGGGGAAGATTCGCTGTAATATGGCAATTCCAGTTTGACAAGCCACTGCAAAACGTTGTTTTCCTGCCTTCTAGTGTTTCCAATGATTCCTTCAACTCAGTTCATTGGATGAGAGACATTCATTCTGATCAACTTCATGCTAGCAATAAGTAATTGTTAACTTTCTTTCGTTTTGTCTCCGGTTCTCTTATTGTTAAGAAAAGGTTAAATTGTGCGTTGCTGGAGACTGTAATGTGTAACTATTCCGGTGCTGCACGAAGCAAATGCGATGGCATTTTCCGGTCACAAAGACAGCAACACTCGAAATTCAACTGGCGAGTGGAGTACTTCAAAGCCAAAACACTTTCCTCCGTATTTATAAAATGCAGTGCGGTGCCATTGAGACATTGTCAAATCATAAAGATTTATTTAGCTAAGAATATCCAAATTCTATAGATGTGTCAATTACGCTGAACAAGTCGGTGGCAACATGGCGCGATCTCTATTATCATGGTAATTTGGGGAATCCGAGTTTCTCGCTAGAGTCATAGACTCTTGAAAGATACACTTCTATGCGTGTCAAGAGACGGCACAGAACTTGATTGAAGCCTTATACTGGCACAAATCTTACACTTTACTTGTACGAATTAGCATGTATTATATTGTACTTTTAAGTTTTCAAAGGTAACTTTAAGTCAACATGTTAAGCGCTAAACTTTTGAAAGACCATAGAAGTTACACCAATTTGTTGAACTACTGGTCCAGAGGAATTCGAATATGGTGAACAATTTGTCTGAAAATCCGGATAATCTGTTCAATTTAGTTACCGGCCAACAAATATAATGCAAACTGCTTGAATTTATCCAAATTCAATACAACCCTAAACCAGAAGTAAGAGTTTGGAATTCAGACAAGAACAGGCGGAATCAGACGCTTTAATATTTAGGAATTTGATTGACTTTTAAGACTAAGTGAATAGCCGGAACCGTGCAAAAATGACTTCCCCTTAAGGTAGAAAACTTAGCAATGCTAAAGACGTTAATATTACTCTTATCACAACTGAGTCTTCTATCGACCAGTGCCTTTAATGATAGTCCAATATGGTTCTCTCAACAAGTATATTTATCTGTTCGGGTTTGATTGATATGAAGTGATCTCGCAGTCAAAATTGCTGCCGAAAATTGTATATAGCCAGTAACTTGTTACATTACAGGATAATATAAATTCGATCGGAGCTTATAAACAAAACAGGCCCTCGCAATATATTTTAAATTTAACGAGTCTTTCTTACGACCTATGATTGCGGATATGTACTGGGATGAATAAGTTTATGGAATTTCGAACTAAACTTCAATCAATCTAATTCTATGTAATCTTCGCATATCATATAGGTAGTTTATTTATATTAATGAGGTTAATCCAATGTTATTCGAACTGCATAGTCATGATGACGCTTGAAGCCAGAATGGTATTACTTGCACTCAAAGGCTAGTGTCGATTTTAATCCGATGGTTCAGTGAAAGTTGGGAAGAACCAAGCTTTTCCTCTGATTGGCATTTGCAAATTCAGTACGAAGCACAAAAAATGTTTGATTTCGTGAACAACGCTACAACGTTTGTTTATAATAATAGCCATTGAAAACCAGCTTGGATTGTTTTAAAGTATAGATTCTTCTACTTTGTCAGACTCATAAACTGGGAATTGAAACTACAAAAAATGTAATCAAAATGGAACTGAGTGACTTCAGCAACCCTATCGGCATTAAATGAATGTAAAATAATTTGTAAACTACCTCGAGCGAAAGTGCCCCTACTGCTTTCGTATTTTGTTGTTTAGCGTCTTCTAGAACTAAGAGGCTCGAATACGTCCTTGTCATATTTAAATAAATCCCCCACTCACCTTTCTTTTGAACTCAACAAGTTAACTGACACAGCAACAGTCAACAGGTCTGACTGAGCGAAGAAGAACTAACAGGCTCAGTTGTAGAGAAGTTCCGAAGTGTTCACGTGCATCTTAGAAACCAGCAGTGCGGTACAGGAGCACTTCTGTTCTATGACATCAATTTCCATTTTCATTTGGAGTTTGTAACAAATATTTACTTTTGGAAACTGCAGGCATTATCATGAATAACATGCACTACACGAGTCAACAATTTACGTACTGCGCTGCAGTTGAGCCGTCATTTTTGTTTCTAGTCAATGTAGAATTATATATAAAGCACGTTAACTTTTTTTAAAAGATTTTTTTTTTGCTCAAATTATTTAATAACTTAAGTTGAGTTTGAAATACCATAAATACCGGTATTTTGGGAAACCGAGGGGTGGTCAGTCTGGGAAAGCGAAAAATCTGAGTCGTCGATGTATGTATAAAACCTATCACTTTCACAGATTTTGCTTTAATCAAATTTAGGTTTCGTAGTCATAATTTATTAAAGGTATGTTTCAGCGAGAGAAAAGGCTTCCGAAATATAAAGTCAGAAGTTTTAATTTCTGAATTTTTTAAGCTTGCAAGTAATGTACCCGACAAGGTGGCGGCGCTTAAGCTATATAACCACCATGCACGTGCTGAACAGTTTCATGATATGTACACCCTTTTTCTTTTAAGAACGTCTAATTTTTGGGCTGAGGCTGAATGTTCTTAAATATTTTGAGGATTTCAGCCTTTAAGTTCTTCAATTAAACATTCTTTATAAACACAATTGTCAGTACAGTGGAACCCCGTTATTACGGCCACTAACTGGCCAGACAAATTTGGCCGTATTAACGGGGTGGCCGTATTAACGGAGTAGGGTCAAATTTCATGATTTAAGGAACAACACAAAAAATGTATCACAATCGCAATTCTTGAACAATTGTTCACTTTCAACGTGTTTTTCAGATAGACTGGGAGATGTACTGTTTACTTTCTTAAGTTATTTAACAGTTTGATAACTAAGTGACACCAGGACACAGGTAAATGTAACTGACTGCCACAGCCGTGTTCATTTTTCTAATTTTGGCATGATTGGCCGTATAACTCGGGGTTAAATTTAAAAGTATTAACAGGTTGGGATTTTCAAAATGTGTCCGTTGGCCGTTTTTACGAGGTGGCCGCATTAACGGGGTTTTCAGTTTTATGAGAAGATGTATGGTCGTTTTGCCGGAAACAAAAATAGTGGCCGTAATAACGAGGTGGCCGTAATAACGAGGTGGCCATAATAACGAGGTGGCCGTAAGGTGGGGTTCCACTGTATTGAGTGTAGGTTTGTTATTTTCCATTCACACAACTGAACCAACCGGAAGCATGCTATAAATACGCTTTATTAGTTAGCTGTTACTCTGAATACAAAAAATAAAACCAAAGTTGTACAATCACAACACTACAGGCAATGTTGGAGTGCACTGACGAACATTAGCCGAGAAACAAATTACCACGCACGATTTTGTGCGGTATCCAAAACAGACGCTCTTCACCTTTCCTCAGCCTTGGGTATGTTTTTAGCATGTTCTTAATTCATATTGTGGGCAGTTTTCAGTATCACGTTCTTAAAAAAGATGGTCTTAAACAAAACAAGGAAGATTTTTAATAAAGTTATTCCTGAAATTGCGTCATTTTTCAAAAAGAGTGAGCTTACAAGATTCGAAAGCGATATACAGCCGTGTTTAATGTTGTCAGCACCGACAACCAGGCTTCCCATCATGAACTCAACGTGAAATTCAAGGACTTTTCATAACATAACATAACATAACATAACATAACATAACATAACATAACATAACATAACATAACATAACATAACATAAC
>JAOBYH010609101.1:0-14308 GCA_025403525.1 Umimayanthus kanabou | reverse complement strand
ATAATGATAATGATAATACCGATAATAAAGATAATAATTTATATAAAAATAATAATAATAATGATAATGATAAATATAATGATGATAATGTTTTTGCTGTTGCAAAACGGGAGTTCACACGTAGCAGACATTGTTTAACTCCAATAATTTTCCACCCCCAGGAGGTGGACATCTTGCAAATGTTTGCTTTGGCCATACCCACTTATTTTTATGTTTCTCATCGATATGGTTCGCCAAAGTAGTATCGGTCGGTCGGCAAAAAAACGCAAAAAAAAGTTGGCCAGAATGTTCAAAGACACGAAATCAAAGCGTATTAAGTGCAGGTTTATCAAGAGTTGATACAGTATTTATTGTTTGTGAAAGAATTTGTAAACTAAAGCACTCAGTTTGTGAAAACAAAACCCAACTAACTCAATAGTCATCCATCTTCATCCTGACTCCTGGCAATGTTGTTTATTCTTATGGAATTTTGACAGGGATTCACTGTACTGTGTGACCTATAATTTTAAAAGTTAGAAGACACTGAAGATATTGAAGCTGTAATTAATTGGAGTCCACAAAAAACGTTTTCAATATCAATTTCAATATGCTGGGGCACAGGCTCTTTTCATTTGAATGGCAGATAGGGCAAGTCATTCTGCCGCCGGTGTCTGGTTTCCTTGTTATAATTAGTTAACACGTGGCTCACTTGTGGCGCATTTCTCCTCTGCCATGGCAGAGGGAACTGAAGCTGTAGACGCTGTAGTCTGAGTGCGGAGAAAGCACTCTGTTTTTAAAATGTCAGAGCTAAAATGTGACTTACCTTCATCAATCACCTTTCAAGAATTGCTGGAGGGTGAGGTGTTGGATGTTTCAAATGTTACAGCAAAATGTAAAATTGGTTTCAAGCCACTGACACCTTGGCGTACATGTGTGGAGCACCGCTGCTTCCAGAGGATCATCCGCTGGCATCCATTTTCGTCATCCGCCAGGATATTTCCTTCCAAGACCCAGTGGAAACGCAGTATTACTACTGCCACAAATTTGAATTGATTTGCTGTTGTGTGGTTCTCTGGATCCCGCAGCAGAAGTTAACGAACAGATGCAGAAGACACACAAGATTGTCCACCCTGTTTGTGCTGCCTGTGCTGCTTCAGGGCGAAAGCCAGTTGCGTCTGCACCTAAAAGCCTTGTGGGGGTAAATGCCTTGGCAAGAAATCGGTGTAAACCAACTGCGCCAACTGCGCATTTGTAAACTTTGAACAGGCTGCCAACGTGTAGTGTATTGAAATGATAAATCAATTGAGTTACCTTTGATCGTGAATATATATGCGGTAAGAACGTTGTCAGAAATGGTTTTCAATTGTTGGATTGTCTTTCTTCTGTTTAATATGTTCAGGTTTTGACAGTGAGCAGGCACCGAAAATATTGACTTGTTGCCTCACTGAACAATGAAATACTTGCTATAAATTGCCAAAGTATAAGCGCCAAACAGTCGAACATGTAAAGGGTTTTTTTATTTACACAGCAAGACCGGTGATGGTAATCATCCTAAGAGAACTGCACTACATTATCTTCATTTATTATTTTTTTTTTTTTTTGCAAAACTTCAAAAAACTGGGTCAGTCGGACAATGAGAAACATAAAAGTGGAGATGGCCTTTTCTTGATTTTGTTGTGTTGTCACCGTGTTTGTATATGCTGACACAACTATTTTCTTTAATCTCATTAAATAGTGGTTTTTAGAATATTAACATCCATTCTTCATGTTAGTTAATATTATGCCACTATTCACTTTGATTTCATAAAATAATTGTTAATTGTTTATATACAACAGCATCAGTGTCAATTTCTATTATAGCGTGTGCATGCAGTACAAAATAATAGTTATATTTGAAGTTTGTACCAATGTACTGCACACTTTTAGCTGTCGGCATACACACATTTGCATAAATTGTTCATTACTGTCCATCATTAATTGTCCATTACTATATAAATTTACTTGGTGTAATATTGTTTATGCAATGAAGTGGTTAATTGACTGTAAAATAGTTGTTTGTTCAGTTTTTGGATTATGAGTTAGGAATCCTGATAAAATTAAATAAAGGTTTCAACATATTCAATGCATAGCCTTGTGTTTCAAGGCAAGAAAATCATACAAGGTATGAATTCAGTTTACCTAATTGGTCCAATGACTAGTTATGCATGGCTGCAAAGTAAAGGAACTTTGGGTACAGTCATAAAGAGTGATAAATTGTAATAATGATAACAGTGATTATAATTGTTAATAATTACAGTATCAATATTATATTTCTAACCTAGAATGGAATCGAAAATGAAGCACATGATTAATAATTGCATCAAGGTTTTGAAAAAGGAAAGCAAGCAGGAACACAATTATTTCTCTGAAAGAAGTTCCACGTTTCAACAACGTAAACAATCTAAAGCAGCACATACTAGAGCTGAGCCCTGCCACCACGACAGATTTCCAGTTTGGCTACTGCCAAGGAAGTAGCAGATGTGCAATTGTCACAAGCTTGCATCAAGCAGTCTTACTCCCCGGAAAAGAATGGGTGGATAACCCTGTGGGCTGATCCACACCATCGCAGGAGACAAGCAAGAAACTCGGGGGGCTGCGGGGAAAAAAGGACATATAATTCTACTTTGTAAGTATACTAAATATGGCAGCTTGGGTGCTCCGTTTGGACTTGTTGTTGTGGTGAAATCCTCCAAGTGTTCCTTTTTTAATTCAAAAGTTGAGGATGGAGATGAGGAGGAAGCAGGTGGGAGTTACTAGGCCTAGACAGATTCTGCTCGGAAACTATTGAGCAACTTTTTCGATTTTGAGCAACTTTTTTGATTTTGAGCAATGTTTTAAATTTTGAGCAACTTTCTAAAACAATGTGCATTTTTCGAGCAATTTTGTACATTTTGGCACATTTGACCACTTTCAAAGCATTAAATGAAAGATGAATATTACTATTGGAACAGTTTTGGTAAAAAAAAATCTCTCCTTGGCTCTCTCGTTTGGGTTCCCTGTGCGCACCATCTCTTGCGTACCCGGATGTGTTTGCTTTTCCAACGTTCTGTATCAAATCCAAAATGGCGGCCCTCGCACCAGACGATGATGACCCCATTGACCATTCAGATTGCAATGGAAAACCTTCTTTTTCAGATCTATAAATTAGCTGGATCTTTGTATTCTTGAAAAAAATAACCGGTGCAAACTTATGTGCTACTAATATTAAGAGCAAAAGCCTACACCGCAGATAGTGCCTCAGCAAACTCAGCAGCAGCTGCAACAGCACACCACCACCCCCACCCCAGTGGGTTATGCTGCCCAGGTACTGAGGGACCCCCCAGTACAACTCAACCCAGTAACTGTTGTTGTAGCGACTCTTTTTTGACTGTAATTGCTATTTACTATTATTACCATGTGCTATTATTAACGATCCTTTGATCCCATGAATAAACGTTTTTTTAAAGCTACTTCTGGTGTTTGTCCTACCTTTGTAACAAATCAAATGATATGTAGTTTATAAGGTACCCCTGACCCCTGCCTCATAGAATAATAAACTGCACTTTACTCTTTAATAAAAGTGTGTTTAAAAACGTTGTATCTGATCTAATTTAAATGTTGTTTAAAAATGTTTTCAAAAACTGAATTTTCAATTGCAACTGCAACCTTCTTCAGAGTAAAAAAAAAATGATTTTTTTTGAATATGAATTTACTCTTTACTTTAAACTATACAATTGTTCTAAATCATCCTGTCTTGTAATGGAACTGCACCTGCACCTGAGTTGGCCCGGTGCTTCAGGAACATCCTCTGCTTCTTTCCTTTCTTGATGGAGGTACTACTGTTGTTATGTAATACTATTATCATCTAAGTCAGTGATTGACAAATCAATTAGTGTCCATAGCAACAAACTTTATTTTACAATTATATATTGTACATGTTTTGATCTTCATTCAGTTGCAATTGTACATCAAATGGTTAACACGATTTATCGTTTACGAGAATACATGGTATCGCTTATTGGTCTTTTACTCATAACAACTTTCATTACACGTGTCTTTCAAGCTCTTGTCCTGTCTCCATGCTCCAGGGATGAAGTCTTGGTTCATGTGCTGCAAAGCATTCCATGCACATCCTGCATATCAACCCACACCATTAACGAAAGAAGAAAAGGTGGAAAGAAAATATATCAGTCAGTGTCGCTCTTAAGTGAAAATGTACCAAGTCAAATTTATATACTATATACTCTAGTCACTTAAAAATTTCATCTAGGTTTATATTGTTAAGTCCATAAATTGTGCAGTCTTATAACTAGTTTTACTTAGATTTAAATTGTTAGTTTTAGTTCTAGGGCGGTAAGGGAGAATACAGTCGTGGATTGTAATTACGCACCCTGCCAAAATAAAGTGTTGTTATTATTGTTGTTGTTGTTGTTGTTGCTGTTGTTGCTGTTGTTGCTGCTGTTGCTGTTGCTGCTGCTGCTGCTGCTGTTGTTGTTGTTGTTGTTGTTGTTGTTGTTGTTGTTGTTGTTGTTGGACAAGCAACAGCTCAGAGTGACACCAGGCATGGTAAACATGGCAGTGCAGGTAGATTTGAAGAAAGACAAGAGACAAAGAGATGTTAGTTTGGACAGCGTAAAGGCAGAGATCCACCCAAAGACTGATCAGCCAAGTAGCAGAGTAACCGGCAGGCCTGCAACCATTGGCAAACTTAGCGCCCATCCATGAACGCTACAGAACAGTGTGACAATATCTGGCCTCAGATAAGGGTGTGTTGCTTGAGAGGGCTCTCTCCATTCACAATATCTGAAAGACAACACAAAGGGACACTGCCGTTAGCAGAACTAAAACTTATGGATATACAGGTGTATCAGGAGTGCTTAACGTAGTTAGACAGGCTGTTAGGGAAAGAGATGAAGGTGGTAGGTATTAGAAGATGTGTATAGATGTGTTCACGATTACAAAATCAAAGTTTTTCTTTTTCTGATGGATAAAATGCCTCAAAAAGCTAGGAGCAAAAGGACAAGAAAAAGGAAGGGATGGAATTCTGGTAAAAAAGCTTGGTAAGTCAAAAGGGAACAACACATGGCTGCCCAAGAGGCAGCACGAAATGAAACTGGAAACGAAAATCGAGATGAGTCAGCATGGATTCAGGCAGCGAAAATGAGAATGGTGGACAAGAAACGGTGGTAGAAAGTCCAGAAAAACGCAATGTGTCCGCAGAAAAGCTCCTTAATAGCTCATTTACCTTTTTTGAGGATGAAGTCATTTGACTCAGAGCAAAACTAAAACATTGGGGCTGGAGGACAACGAAAATGAATGCGTAGCACATGGTTATAAATTACAAGATGTAACTCTACTATCAGAGTGCATTTCTGTCGCTGCTATTTGTATTTCCTGCCGAAAAGCAAGTAGTCGATTACAACTTTTTCAAGATAATATGTGCTCTTGACACCAACAGTAGGCTGGGAGGGCAAGGGGGAGGAACCTATGAAGTAGGTTGGGCGGTCTGTCGTTGCCCCACATCATATGGGTCTCGCAGGTCTCACAAAATTTTGTGGCAGAATAGATCTGCCACTGCCCGTTTACATCTAAGGCATACAATGACCAGGTGAAGTATATCAAGACACAAGCAGAAGCTACTGCAAAGGAACTTATGTGTGATGCAGCTTTGAGGCTGAGATCAAGGGCAGCTGAAGACAACCCTGAAAAACATACACATAACTAATGATGGAGCAACTGTTGCTGATGTTGCAGTTACAGTTGATGGAACTTGGCAAAAACGTGGCCATACATCAAAAATTGGTGTTGTTTTTATTATTTCTATTTTAACTGTTAATTGTCCTGAATGTACAGCACATAAAACATGGGACAAAAAAAGTAATGAATACCTTTCATGGAAACTGAGTCATAACCCAGTGTGTGAAATTAATCACGAGGGGTCCCCTAGTCCCATGGAAGCCAAGGCTGCTGTTGAAATGTTTTCACAAAGCATACCAAAACGCAAGATGAGATACACTTTATTTGTTGGTGATGGTGACAGCAGTTGCTTTGGAACCGTCAAAGAATCATTGAAGGATATTTATGATATAGAAAAAGAAGAGTGTGTTGGCCATGTACAAAAGCATATGGGCTCAGCCCTTAGAAATTTTAAGACTGAGCGCAAGGGCAGAAAATTGGCTGATGGAAAGCCAGCAGTGGGGAAAGGCCGCTTGACTGAGAAAGTAATAAACAGCATGCAAAATTATTATGGATTTGCAATTCGTGAAAACAAAGACAACTTGCAGGGAATGACATGGTATCTGGGCCATTTACCACCACATGATTAAACCTGTGGATGATACATCTCTAGAGGAGCAGCACAAGTTTTGCCCAAAGGACAAATACACCTGATGTAAGTTTTGGTATGGCAAATTACATAATAAAACTGACAAAAAAGTGAATGATGAGAACAAACGCCTTCCATCTGTGTTCAGAACAGCTCTCAGATAGTAATTTTTAAACACTTGAGACCTTTCAGAGAAGCCACATTATCTTTCTTAGATAAGAACAAATGGGCCCATACAAATGATTAGTGTAAACTATAGAAGAAAATACTTCAAACCTTAATTTCTCAGTTTTACAAATTTTGTGCCTTCAGTCATAACTTGCAAATATATTTAATGGTTTTGAACGAAACTTGCACAGCAAGTCCAAAATATGAAGTTCTTTGTTTTGACCTATCAATTTTTTGATATCTTGTACCATGCATCTGTTACCATGGAAACAGTGACTTTTTTCTGTAAAATTGTTTGAATTGCAGCATTTCAAAAACTGATAGGTCAAAACATAGTTACCAATCCACTAATAAGTTTCACCAAATTGCGAGAAAATGTTGAATGATGATTGATATCGCAGTTAAGGTGAACAACAGTTTTCTTGTTAGATGTGTTGCCATGGCAACAGTGGCAATCAGTGTCAAACATGTAACACAGCAAATGTATATAGTAAGTTTCCATCTTCAGGCTAAATATAGAAGTATTGTGTTTAACACCAAGCATTTATCCAGATGAAATCTCTAAAGCCTGTAAAGGGTTAATGGCTACCTTAATCTCTTGTTCAACAATGCACATGGACATTTTTGTTTCGGCATGTTTGGACAATCTAGTTTTATAGATTTTGCATTTCTTTATTACTTATAATTACATTAGTCTGCAACAACAATTTAATTCTTTTAGTTTTTATTGCATTCTCTTTTGCCAGAAATGGAAAGAAGGCGGTGACAACGCTTGGATCTAATAGAAACTGCAAGAGTTTGTGAGAGGAAAAGACATCAAGATGGTTTCTTTACAAGAACCATTCCAGTAAAAGGTGACTACATCATGTACACAAGACACTAGCTAGTTAGTGATGCAGTTTTAAAATGAGAAACCATTACATATTTAGAGAGAAAATAGGAAAAAACTTTCAGTAGTGAAACAATTTGAACACCAATTAGCTACAAAAATGTTTTTCAAAATGTTCACCCGGCTTTACAACTAAGACTTTGTTCATTTAATAGTTACTTTTTTAACTAAGTTTAAATAATTTTTGCACATGGTTGTCCTTAATTCCAATTTCCAAGTTTCACATGCCATCTAATGAACTGATAATAAAAAGTTCTGGATTCAGTCGATTGTTAATTTGAATGTTCAAGTAAGCGTTATTCATACTAAGTAAATATAGATAAATTGAACAAAAATATGTAAAAAATGAAATGCAAAATACATAAAGTTGCAAAAGTTGTAAGTTGTAAAAGCGTAAAAAGGTATTTTTTGGACCAAAGTCAGCTATACTAGACTACTGTTTAATCAACAAGTAATCTTAAACGAGTTAAAAACTATTAAACACAATTTAAATGGAACTTTGACAGCAGGAACTACTATGTTAAGCCAATTTTCTGAAAGTCCGGAAAGTGAATCATTTTCTATCCCAATAGTAACTGATCAACTTTCTGAGCTGCAGAACCATGCAAAAGAAACTGTTGCTGTATGACACAAAAATACGCTATACTACATTTACGAAAAGCACCCCAACAGCAGAAAGGCTCCTCCACATTTTTCCAATCTGACACCAAAATGGTGTGTTTGGTTGGATGTTCTAGCAACCGCTCGATGTCTGTACCAAACACACAATGTGCCTTTGAAACATGCAATGGTAAAACTTGAGAAAGATTGTCAGTAGGTGGACATGTAGAGGTTGCCAAGTACCTTGTTTATTCAGGTAACGAGATCGATATGAAGAACGAGGAAAGTGGAGTCAATTTTACAAGTAAACATCCTTTTCATAGAATTTGTTTTCTGAAGTAAAAACCGAAGCTTTGCAGCACTTAAAATGAAACTCTCAGCTTGATGATACTCGAGACGAGTTGGAAGATATGTCAATCTATTTGGACTCATCAAAATCAGAGGTCGAAGCACTGAAATATCAAAAACGTCAACTTCAGAATACAGTTTGCTATTTAAAAAGAAAGGTAACAGAAAATGCTGGAAGTGCACGTCTTGATGAAATAGCTGACCTGCAAAAAATATAAAAGATTTGAATAGCGAAACCAAAGAGCTACAGTAACTCATTTGCTTGCTTCAGAATGAAGAAACCATTGTATTTCAAAATGGCAGGTATTAAGATGACATAGGGGAGACTATCATAGAACTACTAAATTTAAATGTCAGCATGAATAAAGTAAATGATGTAATAAAACTGGTGCTAAAACATCTTCCTGGAAAAGAAATTGAACGTTTGCCAAGTATTTCCCTTACATCTTGATTGTTAATTGAAGCAAGACATCTAACGCATGTGCAAGTGATTGAGGCAATGAAAGATGGAGAGAAAGGCGGAAACTGCTTACATGGTGATGGCACAACAAAGTACCACTGGCACTACCAAAGTTTCCAAATTACAACAAGTTCCAGAAATACTCTTTCTTTTGGATTATAAGAGATGGCCGGCCAGGATGCTGGAACTCAACTGTTGATCCATTTTTTTTATGAAAACAACATTGCCAGCAGCCTATTTCAAAAACTGGTTTAACCAGGTCTCAAAGTGTACAATAACGCAGGATATTTGTACCGTCTATTGGGGTTATTGTACACTTCTGTGTACCAATCGTATAATAAAAGCAAATACTATACATTGGGGTCAATAGTGCAGTACGTTACTGTCCATGTACTCTGAGCTTCATATAAGATTTTTACCATATTTTAATTTAATTCTATTCGTTGCTAGTCCAAAGAGGGAGTTATTATCAACCAGGTTTCAATTACCAATTATTAGTAGTCACAGCAAATTTAATTTCATTCATTTTTTTCCACTCTGTTTTGTCTAGCTTGTCCATTTTTATGTCCATATCAGGTCAAGGAGGATTGAAAGCTTCCCCCATGATGCAACATTCTGGACTATATAGGAGATTCTAGAAGTCACATGATCTAATTTTAACATGGACGCTGTAAGGTTAACAACTGTGAGTGCACGTCCATTCGACACATTTCCCCTTATATATCTTCATTGTATCAATCGTTTTTCAGACTTCTGTTCCAGTCACCAGTTTTACATGTTTGGAAGTTTCGTCACTACTTGGGCACTTCAGTCTCCACTATGAGCTGAATATTCACCAAGTTTGCTGCTTTCTGTGGAGCGACGAGTGTGAAAGCAAGCTTTCGAATGTGCGACGTCCAGCTCTTGTTCGAGTAACATCAAGCTGTCTTTTTACGGTACTTATTTTCAAATAGGTTTGAAAGGGATTGCTGCATATATTTCAATTTCTTGTCTTTCAAATGACAAAATATTTAATAGATTCATTCGCGAGTTACACTAACTGCATGTTCCAGCCTGTTTGCTTTGCGGCCGTTTTGTTCTTTGGTGAAAATTTCTCTGAATTGCTGCTTCGTCAATACTGATCGTCCTGCTTTTTTCCTTATTTTGTAGCAAAGTGACGGCAGACAAGTAACATTTATCTGCCGGTTTGAAATACTTTGAGCAGCCACTGGAATTGCTAACACTCCAATCGTGCCAAGGTCAATTCAAGATCTAGAGGAAGGTGATGACGACAACAATTATGAAAACTGTTCGCCTTGGCTGGATTTAACCAGATGTCGGTGCAACTGCACAACAATACCACTGCTTGGAAATGTTTTGTTGGACAACTGTGCACTTGGAGCGTCCGTTTACCAGGAAAACCACGACGAAAGTGATTTACAAAGTGAATCTGAAGAGACAAGTACCGAACAAGCAGAATCTGACAGCGAGAATGAGCATAACATCGAGCTTTTTACAGAATATGCGTACCTTTGTGGCAGTACATATCATCAAGACTGCCAAAGAGCTCTGAAGAAATGTCGTGAAAAGATAGTTGCCAAGCAGAATGTGGCTTTGAGATTGGTGTTCGAACCAAGCAACAAACGCGACAAAAATGCAACAATTGTGGAAGCAAACGTTGAGTCACAATGGACAAGAATAGGGTATATTCCCAAGGAAAAAGTGCCCAAGTTTACTGCAGCACTAAACCATGGAGAGGTGAAGGAAACAAAGTTTAAGAACATTAAATGCTAGTATGTAATGACTGAGAGTCCCACATGGCCATATGATGCATTAATCTTGGTGACAAAGACAGGCAGGTGGCTTGCAAATGACAAGTACCGATACAATGCCCAGTTGTGATGTGAAAATTTTTTTGAGGTGTGTATCGAAGCTTGTCATAGAGAATCGAAATTATATTTAGTGCAAGTGTCGATGTTGGGGTAGGGATGGATGAGACTTTAATCCACTACACCCTTCTTATGTTTCCTGCAACAAGAATATCTACCAAGATATAGCCATTGTTTTGCTTCTTTTTTATATTCCAGTCCCATGCAGGTCCTTAATACCCACCCCATCCTTCGTACCATGTTCCAGGAACAGTCCTTACTCAGTTGCTGCAAAATGACAGACATTTTAAAATTTTCCTAGAACTCCTTGCATATAATGAAGATATCGTCAAAACATTTTTGGGCAATGGGAGCTATTTCTGGATTTTTTTCTTTGTACATGGTCTCACACCAGTGTCAATAGTGATGACAAGCACTGTGTTGTCACAAGATATACTATATGCACAGTGATGGCAGTGAACTTTTATTTTAAAAAGTACTGCCACTGACACAGTATTGTGACAGCAAGGCTAATTGTGTGCTAAAAACAAGAATAAGGTAAAAAGAATAGGCATATAAATACTTAAGCATGTTTTACAATCGGACATGTGCAGACCATTAAAGCAAATCAATTCATTTCTTAATTTCATATTAAAGTTTATTCTATTTGACACTGTTAGCAAATTTGGAACATTTAGGTATATAGGGGATTCCAGATGCTAGCATATGAGTAAGTACGTTGACCATAGAAGACATTTTTTTCACTTTCATGTTTTCAAGTCTGCATATCACATTCCAGTGATACCAACCCCACTGGAGTAGCAAGCAGCTATGACAATTCTGGTTTTCATGTATTTGTTCTGTAACTGGTTCATTCTTAGATTTATGTATATACTGCCAATGAACTATTATTTCTTTCTCTTTTTCCATAAAAATATACCAGTATGAAAGTAGTATCGCACTAAAGAATCCAGTGGTTCCAAGCTTTAGAAAGTTGCTGTATACTGATATCAAATTTACAAATTATAACGTGATTGTGTAAATATTGCACTTGCTATCCATATGTATTCAGGTTAATAATTGTTTCTTTCAGAGAGGATTCCAACACTGCACCAACCAACGAGCCAAAGTTTATCATTTTTTACTCCATGTTGCTTCACCTGTTTACCACGTTCGGTTTCAAGTGTAAAGAAAGTGGGCCCAAAGTTACCATGAGGCAAAATGGAACACTGGTTATCGTGAACTAAAAAAGCATCACAAGGAATCAAGGCAAACTGTATGGAAAAGACTGTCGTTAGAGCACGAGGCCACAATATCAGAGTTGATGGAGATGATAAGAGAGAAAGATGAAACGATTGTAGAGCCTCAAGGTCATACTCTGTGCATCCACGACTACTCTGAAGGATATACATGCAGAAAGCAAGATGAGATACAAAGTGAATACTTTGACATTGCCAAAAGTGTCTTTGCATGTATCTATCCTATATCACCATGCTGTGGAAGCTGTGGATGGCATTGCGAGCACTAAAGAGGAGCCCAATACCATCAAAGAGCATGTCTTTGTCATCTCAAACGACCCTGGGCAGGATCATGACGGTGTCCACAAGGTCCAGGAACTGATCCACAACTATCTGGAAAACGACATTGGCTAGGAGGTTGTCAAGATGCACGAATTTACTGATGAATGTGCTGCACAATACAAATCACGGCACTGCCTGGCTTTCACACACTGCGCTCCTACTTTGAAACCCCACATGCCAAAGGTGCACATAATGCAAATGATAAGCCAGGCAGTGCTTCAGGGGAAAGCCACCATAAATGATGCCAAGAGTATGCATGTCTGGTAGAAACCTTTTCACTTCAAGCTACATCCAGTTTCAGTTCTAGAACTCAGTCAGTTAAGCTCAAGTGGCAAGTCTTCTTCTTCGTGCCATCCAAGGATGACAATGCAGTCAAGAGAAACAGAGTTGGCAGGCAGTTCGAATCAGCTAAGGGGATCCGAAAGTGGAATTGTGTTAAATCTTTACCCATACAAGAAAAGCTACTTGTGCGATTTCGGTCATGCTATTGCACTAGTTCCATACTGGACAACGAAACACTGCCTCAACAAAGAATGGTTAGATGAGTGGAAGGAAATAGAAATTTCCAGAGAATCTTCCACTGCAACCACAAGGCAAATCACTGACAAGTTTACATTTAACTTCCAATACAATGGGCATCTGACTAGATTAGCTCTTAAAGTTATTTCGGGTGTCCATCCACAACTCATGAAATACTAGTAAATACCCTGATGTATCGTATGAGCATTACATGACCACGAGCACGATTAGAGCAAACTTTAATCTAGCAAATGCCATTTTTGCCATGCTTTGGTTTACTGTGAGTTATTCAGTTTGCGGAACTTGTAAATAAAAAGAAATCTCAATTTTCTTACTTCAAGCTTTGCATTTTGATAAAATAGCTATAACGGAAATTATATTTGGTACCACAGCTTCAACGAAGTGTCCATGCCGAGCATGGTTCGAAGGCAAAAAGAAAAAGAAAACACAGCAAAGTTCCCAAACAGATTCCAGTGATACCAACCCCGCTGGAGTAATAAGCAGCTATGATGACAAAGCAAGTTTTAATGTATTTGCTCTGAAACTGGTTCATTCTTAGCTTATGTATATACTGCCAGTGAACTATTATTTCTCTCTCTTTTTCCTACTTTCTCTGTACCAGTATGAAAGTAGTGTGTGGCACTAAATAATCTAGTGGTTTGAAGCTCTAGAAAGTTACTGTATACTGATATCAAAACTTTTACAAATTATAACTCGATTGTGTAAATATTGCACTTGCTATCCATATGTATTCATGTTAATGATTCTTTCAGAGTGGATTCCAACACTGCACCAACCAACGAGCTTTTAAAAGTTCATCGTTTTTTACTCCAACTTTTGCTTCAACTGTTTACCATGTTCTGTTTTAAGTGTAAGGAAAGTGGGTCCAAAGTTACCATGAGGCACAACGGAAGACTGGTTACTGTCACACAGCAGTGTAGTAAAAGTGGAGATAAGGCTTTCAAACGGCAATCTCAGCCACTTGTGCTTAGCAGATATCCTCCTGGGAATATTTTATTGAGTCTTGCCATTCTCATGGCCGGTGCATCTGTGACAAAGACATTCCTTGTGACTGCACCTCAGGGTCTCCTTGCGTATATATCACCAAAGAACGTAACTCATTCCAGCAATACTTAGTTACTGGGAATCATACAAAGCCAATCTAATTGGAACACTGAAAAACGTGAAGGATGTCGTTTCGAGTGGGATGGGCGTTTCCATTCTATGGCCCATTCTGCAAAGTACAGCGCATACACAATGATTTGTAGTACTATAATGAAAATCGTACATTTTGAAATGGTACAAGTACTATACATTGGGTCACCAGTGCAGTATGTTACTGTCCAATATGAATGCGAGCTTCATATAACATTTTTACTGTATTTTCATTTAATTTTATTGATTGCTAGTCAAAAGAGGTGGTTATTATCAGCCAGGTTTCAATTACCAATTTTTAGTAGTCACACTTAATTGTAATTTCATTCAATTTTTTTTCCACTGTGTAGAATTTGAAATGGTTTGACTCTGACTTATTAAAAGAAACTGTGTACAAAGGTCGTAAAAAGTCTCCAGACG
>JAOBYH010608990.1:0-14320 GCA_025403525.1 Umimayanthus kanabou | reverse complement strand
GTCAAGCTTGTTTGAGTGACCCAAGGTTATTGACAAAGATTGTAGCTGCAAGACTCCTGGTAAATTTTTCAAATTTTAACTTATTAATAATAACAAAGAAGATCAATGTTTAAATAAATGTTTGAATATGTAGGCTGTTCCTGGTCCAGGAAAGTATGAAATCAAGAGTCAGTTTGTGCAGAAAGCTCCAGCAGTGGTGCCCCAGGATGAGCCAGTCGTTAATGCTCCATTTGGAACACAGGCAAAGGTAAGAATAAGCTTTATTTACTGTAACTAAAACAAGAATTGGAATAAAACCATTTTATGTGATCTATTAAAGTACACTTGCTATATTAAAAAATTGTAAAAATAAATTAAATCGCTGCTAGAGAAAATGAATGACGCTTAAACCGCCAAAGAAACTTTTTTCACCAAAAGCGTGTGTGAAGATTGGGCAGTGGAATGTTAGGACCATGCATGAAACAGGGAAGTATCTGAGGTGCAGAGATTCAACCTGGACATTCTGGGTATCAGCGAATATGAGGTGGAATGGATGTGGTAAGATGGCAACCGCTACAGGTGAGACAATCCTTTACTCAGGGAAATCAGAGGACGTTGATCATCACGAGCAGGGAGTTGGACTTATGTTATCAAGACGAGCAAATAACAACCTAATGTATTGGGAGCCCATGTATTATAAATGCATGATTCAGTTCCCAATGGCGCAACGTGACTGTTATTCATGCTACGAATCAACTAACTCAAACAAAGAAGAGACAAAAGAAGAGTTTTATAATTATGAGGAGCTTCAAGTGGTGATGGACAAAGTATCCAATAGAGACATTGCCATTTTGATGGGAGTACTGTGAGCTCCGACAATACCGGGATAGAAAGTGTAATGGGACAGCAAGGTGCTAAGTGCAAAATGAACGAGAATGGAGAGCTTCTAACCGATTTCTGTGTAGCAAATGAGTTGGTCATAGGAGGTACACAGTTTCTTCATAAGGAGTGTCACAATGTAACATGCCCGGTTTCACCCGATGGGAAAACACAAAATCGGCTTGACCATATAGCTATAAGCCATAGATGGAAATGTTTAATACAAGATGTTAGAGTGAAGAGAGGGGCAGATGTGGGAACGGACCACCAAGATAAAGATAAGACTGGGAAGACTTGTAAAGGAAAAGGTTGGGAGGATTCGTTATAACGTACACCAAGAAGCTTAGAGAGGGCGATCTAAGAGACACCTTTGCTATCAAACTCCAAAACAGATTTGAGTCTTTATATATATAGAAGAGGGCAATGAGGATACGAGTGAAGAGATGGTGGAGCAGATCAGGGTCCAACAAGCAGAGATAGAATTGAAGAACAGTGTAGTAAGATCAAAAGTGCCTATCTTGACACATGTGAAGAGGTACTTGGAAAAAGGAAAGAGGAAGGAAGAGAGTGGATATCAGAGGAGACATGGAAGAAAATCGACAAGAGGTAAACTGCCAAGAACAACGTGAATACTGCCAAAACGAGGAACCAGATGAGGAATGCAAATAGAAAGTACCGGGAATTAAGCAGACAAGGAATTAAAGATTAGTTGCAGGGAGGACAAACGGAATTATGTGAACAGTTTGGCAAAGGACGCAGAGAACACTGCAATGAAGGGTGATTTAGGGACACTCTACAACATCACTAGAAAACTGAGTGGAAGATCACAAAATACGAACAAGCCAATCAGGGACATACAAGGGAAAGTAATTAAAAACATGGAGGAAGAGCTGAAGCGTTGGAAAGATCACTTCCAGACTCATTAAACCCTCCGAACCTTGCAGAAGGCCCAGAATTACCGATACGCACAGGAAACATTACAAGGATCGAAATTCGTGATGCGCTGAAAAGTCTAAAGAACGGTAAAGCACCTGGACCTGACAACATCCCAGCAGAGGCCATCAAGGCGGGAGGAGATATATCAGTCAACGTCCTGCATTACTTCCTTAATGAGATCTGAAAGGAGGAGGAATTAACAGAGGACTGGACAACAGGTCTACTGATTAAATTGTCAAAGAAAGGGAATCTTAGTTACTGTGATAATTGGAGAGGCATTATGCTGCTAAGTATTACAAGCAAGGTACTGTGCAGGATGTTATTAAACAGAATGAAAGGCGCAGTGGACACTAAGCTTAGAGATGAGCAAGCCGGGTTTAGAAAGGGTCGTAGTTGCACGGATCACATTGCAACACTAGGAATCATTGTTGAGCAGTCAGTGGAGTAGCATCATCGGCATACATATGCTTTGTGGGTTTTCAAAAGGCCTTCGACAGTATCCATAGAGAAACTTTGTGGAAGCTGCTTAGACATTATGGTGTTCTTTCAAAGATTGTGAACATCATCAGAAAGTTCTATGAAGGACTTACAACACAAGTTCTCCACAATGACAGATTAACAGAGAAATTTCAGATGCTGACCGGCGTAAGCCTGCGATGTCTGCTGTCCCCCTTCTGTTCCTTATAGCCTTAGACTGAGTGACAAGGGAGGCGTATGGGTCATCAGATAAAGGCTAAATGCAATGGTAGTTGGTAAGCACTTTGGAAAACCTGGAGTTTGCAGATGATATAGCACTATTGACCCACAGACTACAGGATATACGTTGCAAGATGGAGGGCCTTAAAGCTGCAGGGGAGAAAGTTGGATTAAAAATGAACGTACCTGAGACCAAGTTGATGAAAGTGATATAAAGCAAGACGGTACAGTTAACACTGGACAGGAAACAGTGGAAGAAGTGGAAGGATTTTTCAGTACCTGGATAGTGTCATCGGTAAAACTTGTGGCAAATGCGAAGATATCAAGGCACGCATCAGTAAAGCAAGACATGCATTCGTGCTGCTAAGGCAGTAAGGCGTACATCTTCCCTTTCACTGAAAACAAAGCCAAGGATCTTCTCTTCAAATGTGAAGTCAGTATTGTTATATGGATCCGAGACATGGTGACTAACAGCTACGTTGATAAAGAAGATCCAGGTGTGTGTTAACAAATGCTTTTGGCGTATTCTTGACATTAGCTGGCCTGAGAGGATAAGAAACGAGAACTTATGGCAATAAACTGGGCAAGAGCCCATCTTGGAGATGGATTGGACATAGACTGAGGAGAGAAGATGGAAACATCGCCAAAGCTGCACTAGAGTGGAATCCACAGGGGAAACGGAAGAGAGGGCGCCCCACACAGAGTTGGAGGAGAACTCGTATGACAGAGCTTAAGGCGAAAAACATCACGTGGACTGAATGCAAGAGAACGGCAAGGAGCAGGACGAGGTGGAAAGCACTAGTGGAAGACCTATGTTAACGTTCCACTTAGGAACGAAGAGGACAGAGAGAGAGACAGAGACAGAGACAGAGAGAGAATGAGAGAGAGAGAGTCATCATCGTTTTTATTGCTGTTGTTAAAGCAGTTGTCATTGTTGTTGCCATTGTTGTCATTGTTGTCGACATGTTTGTATTGTTATTCTTCTTGTAATCGTCAAAATTGTTGTTATTGCTATTGTTAAAACTGTAGTCATTCTTGTTGTCACTGTTGTTGCTTTTGTCATTTTGTTGTCATTGACATGTTGTTGTCATTCTCACTGTCGTCGTTGTCATTCTCACTGTCATTGTTGTTGTTACTGCTATTGTTAAAGCTGTTGACATTGTTGCTGTTATTGTCATTTTTATTATGTATGTCACTGTCGATAGATTCAAGAGTCTCTCTTTGAAGTTGTCATATTTCTCTGGGTTACGTTGTAAGTGGAACCAGTGCAGCAGTAACCGTGGGTCCTTAAAAATGGCTTTACCGGTACCATATTGTGAAACGTCCTTGAAAAGTTCTTAGAATATATTTGTATTGAAGTTGAGTGAAGGACCACGAGTTTTTCATCCATTTCCAGCAAGTTCAGAAAATCTTAATTCTAAAATTCCATGTATTCATGTCCCTGAACCCCTACACCAAAACCCCTATGTTGTTAGCATCTTGCAATACAGCTGCTCCACAGGCCCTGTAGTCAGTGGACTGTTAAATTAAGCATTGTAAATAAATATTAACCCAAGACCAGGCTCAGTTGTATGTACTAAACAGAAGCTCATTTGCACAACTTGCAGCGATTTGCTGACTCCGCAACTGGTACACCTGCACCAGGAACCTATAATGACCCGCGCAATGCTCTGGAATCACTCAAAAGGTATAATTTATAACTAGTTGGATCAGTTCATTTATAATAGAATGCACTGAAATCCTCACTGTAGAAATACATTTTTGTTGCTGTTCAACAGAACCACGGGGCTGAAGCGTAGTCCATTTGGCCAAACTTCTGTCAGGTTTCATGATGAACACAGAGTCAAGAAGACTCCAGGTAAGTCTGTTTTCTGACTCATGAGCTCACAAGTTCAGAAATATTAAATTTCTTCGAATAGGTGCCCTGGGTACATATTTAATTTTTAGACTTTTATGGTGGGCGCTTATTCAAGGTGAGCACTTATTCGAGCTGGGCACTTGATACATTTTCACAATTTTTAGCCACACATTTTCAGTTAAGTTTATTTTCCATCAACCTGTCCATCAATAAAACAAAGAAGAAAGAACACTGCTCTAACTTCATACTGAGTATTTACGATGTTTTTTGGTTGGGGGTATGTAGGGGGCATTTATTCGAGGTGGACACTTATTCAAAGTTGGGAGCTTAATTATTCAAATAAATACGGTAGAAAAGGTTTTTATCATTTTTTTAAAATATCTAACACTCTGAGTGTTTGCAAATGATTATGTAATTCCATAAAACGCTATATTGAACCCCCACCATGGAGGAAATGGGGGATTCCAAGGAGGAGTGGGAGAGCTGGGCTTCTCAGAAGCCAGGTTTTGAGGGTTGTTTGGACATAAACTGGAAATTTTGGGGGGAGGGGGTACCAGCCAAGATTTCCTGGATGTGGTGGGGGTAATGTGGTACTTTCTGGAACTTTGCATTGTGGCCTGACTGGGTTTGAAATGTTCCTTTTATCACTGCTTCATACAGGACCAGGAACATATAACATAAGTGATATAACAACTGAAGCTCTTAGAAAGGCACAGTAAGTATTCGACCTTGAGCACCTCTGCAACCACTCAACCCCAACCTTCTCCCTTTCCCATATATATGCAGCTTGGACGACGTAATGTATTACTGATATGAAGTTAGAGTTCTTTTAGTAGACATGGCAACATATGCATCGCCATGGACTATTGGTGCCCCGTCCACCCAAGGGCACAGCTTAAGGAAATGCATCATATCAAAGGGAATATCATCACCAAGATTATTTGACTCCCACCGAGGAACTATACTTGTACTGTTTAGCTGATATAGTGCAATTACTAATTTGCCAGACCAACTTGGCCTGGTCAACGTGTCCCCTGACCTAAATGTTCAACCTCCCCTTGACCTGATTATCCAACTCCCCCCTGATTTAAATGGCCAACCTCCCCCTGACGTGAGTACCCAACTTGATTGTCCAACACTTCCTGTCCTCGTTGTCCATTCCCTTCCCTGACAAACACAAATTGGCGGCTAAATTGGAGTTAGCAAAGTACCTACAATATCACATAATATTGTAAGTTATATGGACATTGTCCTTCTTTTCAATTTAGTATTGAAAGCTCGAGGAAAGGTGGGTTTGGTACGACCTCCAGCAGGATTGCGCCCATGACTCGGCGGCATGAACACCAGCTACCCGGTAAGTTGAGTGACTTGTAGCAGAGGATAGGTGGTGTATTGTGTGGGTGTGTGGGTGTGTGTTCGTGTGTTCGTGTGCACGTTTGTGTGTGTGCATGAGTGTATTTCATGCATGGGTATGTGCATACATGTGTGTGTATGATATATGTGTGGATTCGTGTGTAAGTGCATGTATGCGTACTGGAGGGAGAAAGGGAATGAGGTGCAAACATTTAGAGCTGTCAAAGCAGTGAGTTTTACAAGCTAAATTCATGAAACTGAGAATAAATAAATTATCCCAAAACAAACAAAGGCATACACTGTGTAGGACTCTGGGACTCGCTTGAGAAGGTTGGAAAATGTGAAAGTACGTTTAAATTTAGAGTTAATGATTTATGTGTGACAGTAAACACTTCTCAGCTGGGAAGTTTGTAATCTATGATTGGGAAGGGTTACGAGGAAGCTAGACAGGACTCTTGGAATTTGAGGGTTTTTTTCATAGCAACCTACTCCAACTATGCGATGGTTAACTTGTTGTATCTGTTGTTGTCCAGGTCCCGCCCACTACATAACAACTGCTAAACCTAAAAGCAAAGAAATTGTTCCATCTTCAACATTTGCCTCAGCCACCGGCCGCCTCACCACTCCCCCTGGGGTTGTCATTGTAAGTATCCTATTCTACCCCCACCCCCACAACTGCCTCTCCCCCTCCTCGCCACATCGCACGGTCTTATCAATCTGAATATCCTATTTTGACTCCTCCCGCCTCACTACGCCACTTTGAAAGTATCCTTTTCTAATCAACCGCAAACGAACGCGAACAATCAGTTTTCATCCACGTTGAAGGAGTCTTCATTCTAAGTCCCCCCGCCTCGCACACCCCTTCTTCCCAAAACAAACCTCAAATCGTACCTTGCTTATGAAAACTAGGGGAGTTATCACAGTGTTTATATGCATGGCAGCACTGTTAGCTAGACGACAACAATTGATTAAGTACAGCTTTATTGCAGTGTTTAGGTCGATAGTCTTCAATCTGTTCACACATTGATTCCAGTAGTTGTCTATTTGGGTGCCATTTGTGCCAACTTCTCGTATTCGGTTACTGATCCCCTTTGTACAACAAAATGTAGCCAATGAATTATTATAACTGGTTGGGTCTGGACGTGATAATCGGCTTCGTGCCGCCGCCTACAAAATGACAACACTGCAATTTATAATTATTGAATGTTGGAGCGCTTTGACTCTTTGAAACTAATAGTCAGCTAAACAGCAACTACCGTAGCAGTAAGTTTGTCGTTTAGTTTATGTCACCTCTCTTTGTGTTAACTAACGTTTGGTTGGTAAAATTCTCGATATTTTATTTGCTGCACAGGACAACCCTCCCCCAGGCTCCTACGAGGTGACTCGGTCGTACGACCACACCCAAGGTAAGTCTTAAAACAATCAGATTCGCTTTAAATTTTGTCACGGCCTTTCTTGTGCGAACGTTGAGATCGAAAAAGGCAACTATCTAAAGATTCGAGATCAAACTAGCTTCTGTTTAATGCTTAGAAAGGAATGTCATTTTTGTGCATTTTGAAAGCAACAAGAACCATTAAAAGTACTGACGTAGTTCTAACAATTTCTTGTAAAAAATATATTGCAAAGGAGCAGCAAAGTTTTACAGTTTTAGCGACATTAGTACTATTCTTTTTGGTCATTCTAACTCAAGTCTTGTTTGGAGAGTAATGTATTGTGGTCAGTATATATGTGAACAGAATACCAATCACTCTTTACGCGAAATAGTAAGAACATTTGAAAAACCTTTCGAGGCTAAAATCCTAAAAAAAATAATATCTTGTAGAAAAAAGGGCTTGATCGCGAAGATTTGTGTTTACGTGTGTTTTGTGCTTTAATTGCCTGTGTACTGGCGTAACACTTTCAAAATATGAGTTGATATTTTGATTTTTTGGGGACTAATGGCTTCGCCAGCCAACTCAATTTTTCATATTGAGAAATAAATGGCCTTCTCATCTCGCTTGGTTTGGGATAATTTCTCGCAAGCTTAAAATTACGCTTAAAATTATTTGGTTCCCAATGTGACCCTGTACGCACCTCGGGTTTCTCATTTGTTTTACTGTGTGCATTTGTTACCGGATGTAGAATACTGTAAAGGAGTTAAAAAAATCGAGCTTGCAATTGCTGTCATACGATAATTTTCTCACCAGTTTTTGAATCGGAGTGAAACAAAAGTAGTGCTGTAAATGTTAAGTTTTGTATTGCGAGTAAAATCACAAAACTTCAGTATTTTTACCATTTCATTGTCATCGCTAAGTTCAGCTGTATTCAGTTTTGTAATTTTTCTGCGAGATGTAATTGAAGGACCCCTTCCACCTATGAAACATGTTTGAGTAGAAAAAATGAACTCGAAAAACTTGAGCTCCCCAGTTAACAAGTCTTAGGTGCGTTACATTTCAAACTGCAAAGTTTTCAGATCTTTCTTGGGCATTTTTTTGTAGGCTTACGGCTTGCGTTTTGAACGTTTTGGCTTTGATCAGTAGGTAGGAAAATCACCGTAAATTCATTGGCTTACGTTCGCGATGGTTGATTTTCTGCTTATTTGCGGGGAGGGAGGGGAGTTTAGGTTTGGTGGCTTATTTTGTTGGTCAGGTTGAGTGTGACATTCGGTAGTTAGGTTGTGTACACATGGCGTCAGTGGCGCGAGATTAACACCTGCCAACTGTTTTATGTAGGCAAAGTACTGTATCCTCACGCACAACACAGGAGCAAGAATGCAAAGAAAAGTGGCGCCTTTATGTCATCTGCTGTTCGGTTTGATAACCAACGGAAAGCTTTGTTGATGGAGATTGCTGATCCAGGTATGTATTCACTGCGGGCTCTCATCTAGCACAATCTAATCTACTGTACAAACTACAGAGATTTCGGCAACTCGAAAAAATCATATCTAAACAAACGGAGAAATATGATAATTTTTCGGGTGTTAACATCAGCCAATCGGTGATCGGTTGTTACTATGGCAATACCCGCCTTTGCAGTTGGCAGTCGCTTTGTATCGATTGCTCGCTTGTTTGTAGTTTATATGATAAACATAATAACACACGGACGCGGGGAAAGATATGGAATTTATCTCTTTTGTTCAGATTCGATATATCACTTGTTCACTGCGTTTACTTTTAGGATATCGATTTGAGCACTTGAAGGTTAAATTCCAAACCTCCGCGCACCTATGTGTTAATCTCCATCTATATTGCCGGACCCCGAAATTGGTGCAAAGCGATGCAATGTTTTTTAGCTTCTGCAAATATAGCAAAGACACACATTAGATAAATTGTTTGTGTTTGCAAACATGTAGTGATAGTAAATAACTAAAAACACAGTCAGTGCTCGATTTTTGCTTCAATCTTTTCAGCTTATTAAAGCATAAAACCATTATAACTATTTACCGAGTAATTTGTGTAGAAAAACAAAAGAAATAATGAAATCCTTCCCACTGACACCCAATTTTGTTCATGAGTTTGGAAAACAAAAGAAATAATGTAATCCCCCAATTTTATTCATGAATTTGGAAGACAAAAGAAAAAAATTAATAATATTCATGAGCTATGACGTCATCCTAAAGATAATTTATTCCTCATAACGATAATGATATTCCTCCCAGAAAATCCGGCTAATTCAGCCCCTACTATACTACTGACGTAAAACCTCTGTGAAGTCCTTTTCGCGTCAAGTGAGGGAACTTTCTTTTTACTCGGACAAGTCCCAGCCTCCCACAGCCACTAACTTAGCCATATTGAGAGGGCTCTTAGTGCCCGAGAGTAATACAACCTAGAGCCTTTGTACAGGTACTCATTCAGTGCCCCTATTTTAGGCCCTGGCCACTATGAAGTAGTGGGCGGCTCCCCCAAGCCTGGAGGTCTGATGGTCACCAAACAGAGAAGGTTCACGGACATCAAGGAAGAAAACCCCGGACCGGGAGCATACGAGGTTGGCTGCTCTTTAACTTGATATCGTATCTATAAATTAAGGAACGAGACGCCGAAATCGGAAAATTACAGCTCTGAACTTCCATTTGGTTGTTTGAAAATAGGTCATATCGACCGGTCACCAAATATGACGAAGGGTTCTATGAAATTTTACTGAGACCCCCAACTGTAGAACTTTTGTTGTATAGAAGAGGAAACGTTTGGCTCATAATATCCTTTGAGTTTTTATAATAATAATAATAATAATACTAATAATAATGGTCTTTATTCTTCACAAGATAAAAATACATATCCTATGTTACATGGTAAATTATTACCTTATAAAATACATTATCTAAACTATGAGAAGAAAAATATACCTATATTATAACTATGTTGAAATAAACTATTCTATACTATTATGGCTAAAAATCAATCTATTTACAAAGGAATTCTTAAAACGCTCGGTGTCTACTTTAGGGCGTGCACATCGTTTGTTTCGGAGATAGTATGAGCAGTCTTTTTTTGGAGGGATGTAAGGACAAAGCGGGGGACTATCTACAGAGACAGCTTTCTTAAAAATCTTACAGTCTTGTTTATTTAACAGGTCAATGAGGATAGGATAGGAAATGAAGCGGCGCTTATAACATCTATCTAAAAAATTCTGGATACTAGTGAGATCTGATTCAGAAGCCCCATAAACGGGTAGACCATAGGTAAAATTCGGTAACACCAGAGATATTTTCTTTTCGTTTGTGCGTGAGTCTACATATTGCTTTTTATACATTTATTTTATAATTAGACATTTTATCAATTACAGTGGCAATGATATAATCGAATAAATGCAATATTGCTGATAACTGTAGTTAGCTGGTCACCAAAGGGGGGATGCGCATGATAGTTTCCTGCCAGTTAGCTGTGTCATCACTGGTCCATTTAGTTTCTTATTGTCTCAAAGACCAATAAAATTTTGATTTAGAGTTTTATATTGTGAAACGTAGCAGACCTGCAATGCTTGTCGTTAATGAACCACTGAAATGCTTTTAGAGATAAAAAACGCAAATAAAATTGTCTAACATTTACAATATTGAACGACCGAGGAATGTCGGGCTAGTTTGAAGCATGCACGAAGATACTGAATCCACGCATACATCAGATGTCATTTGACTGGCTCTGCACTAGCGAATCCGAGAGCGATTTTATCTTTCAGTTCTGTAATTGCAACTTTTTGAGCTGATTTCATTTTTGGACTGCGATTTAATTAAGTTATCTATATTGTTGTAACCATTGTATAGTCATCTTTGTAACCCGAAATACTGTTCCTTTTCAGTTGAGTCCATTGCAGATGCACACGGTGCTCAAAGGAACGTTCAACGCAACGCTTAACAACCCCGTGGCTAACGCGTATGACGACATGGAACAACGGTCACCCTCCAAGCAGGCCTTCCTTCTCGGCGTTTAACCCAGGATAACTGGACGACTGCTTTGTTGAATACTGAATACGTACTTTAGATAGTATATTGTAAATAAGAATTGGATTCTCAGGTAAAGAAGGCATACCATTCATTTTAGTTTTGAGTTGTAATTGAGACATTTATGTAACAACAAAATTGTAAATAAGAATTAGATCACTTACCATTCATTTTAGTTTCGAGATGTAATTGAGAAGCCGTGAAGTCAATTTTCAGTTTAAAAATGAAGAAAGAAAAACAATTAGTAATGCCTCTATAAGCAACAAATGTCTTGAATGTTTCATATGATGATATTGGGTTTTGGTAAAAACTGATATTTTCAGGTACCATGGAATAAATTGTATAAAGTCGAACTGAATACAAAACAATGTCTGGTAGCTTGACGTGCTGAAGATTTTTTCAGTCCATAACTCGAAGGCCTCGACAGACCTCAATGGAGCTGCGCTGCTTTCAGTTTAACTCTGGAAAATTTATGAATCATTCCGGTTAAAACATGGCAAAAAGTGTCAGATCAGTCAGAAATTGTTGCGCACAATAAAGTAGAAGTAGAATTCTATTTGTTTTACTTCTACAACATTGCGCGCAATTTTTTAAATATAGTTGGTCATGTGTCGAAACAAGCAACTCCAAGCAAAGTTTCACACAAAAGAACAAGGAATCCGTAGCCCATCAGCCAATCGTGCTTCACTTGATGTCGATAATGATAATGATAATGATGATGATGATGATAATGATAATAATAATAATAATAATAATAATAATAATAATAATAATTTGAACATATTTATACAGGATTGCTGCATCAGTTTTAAGAAAAAAAACTTCCATCAACGCAGCTCCTGTAAAAAAGAAAATTTAAAAAGATAAAGATAAACTACAATATTAAAATATAAAAATAAAGCTGGATTATCCACTTCTCCCCCCCCCTTGACAACCCATATTTTCATACTTCGACCATACTACGGACGTGGCACGTTCAGTTTAAAAAATAATTAGAAGGATTTCGTTTATTTCGGTATTGGGAGGGGGGCTAGATTGTGCGGTGGGCTTACGTAGTTTTCAAGTACTCAATTTCTCTGCTAGCAGAGGTCTCTCGCGTCTCTCTTTCCTCATTTGAGAGACCTGCTAGCAGGGAAATACTCGATAGGAGGGTTAATAAAAGATGTTTTTATAGGGGGGTTATGTAAATTATAGACAAAAGATACGCGGCTTGTTAGACTTTGTTTACGTGATGGGAAAGAGGGGTCGGTAAAACTCAAAATCTGCTTGAATTCCTGGCCCTCCCCAATGCCCAAATTTAAGACATCCCTTTATTTACTCTCGACTTCCTCAATAACAGGAACTTTTTGTACCAAAAATTCATTGGCTTTCATAAATTGTTTGCAACCTTGGACAACTGCGCTCAAGAGGAGATGAATGGCGGACTCGAGACTGTTGTGAATTCCATGCACTTGATTTACTTACTATATTTCCACTGACATTAGAGACTTCACACTTTCCTGACTGAACTTCGACTTTCTCTGAACCCATACACATAAATCTCTGACTTCTTTATGACTTTCGACCGTGGTCTGGAATTTCCAAGACTAAAACTTAGATTCCCTGTGCTTTGCTAAACGTGGTTTTTTGAGAGGCGATAACCAAGAATACATGTAAGCTCCCCGTTAAAGAGAGAAATACCACCTATAGCCCGCTGTAACAAGTCCCTATTTTCTAGGAAATAACAATCAGCCAGACAAATTGCATTTAAAACTCTACTCGGGAAGCGCATGAGAAAAATCATCGCGTGCGGTGTATCTGCCTTCTTTTCTTTGTCTTTTCACAACTGAAAAGGCCTTACTAGGACCACGAGGGGCATAAAAATAACCGAGCGAGTTGCAAAAAAAAATGAACTGATCATGTACATTCAAAATGACTATATTTCATGCCCGACCTTTGCAAACGGACGAACTGTGATGCGTAGACTGTAACGTGAAAACAAAATCCACAGATGTTTCATGCCGAATGGTCCAGTTAAGCACGTTAGTGCTTGTGTTGATGTATGGTTGCTATTCCTTTTGTTGTCTTTGTTTTCTGTCCCACAAGTTCAAGTGATAACCGTTCGTCATCAACTTTATTAGCTGTCCACAACCACAGGCCATCAACACTTATAAGTCGATTCCAGGTTATACGTCGTGTTACTTGACGCGAGAGCAATTTTACTCGTATAAATTAAAGAGAACAGCAAACATTTTCTCCATTTCAAGGAAAAAGTACCTAATTTAATATAGTTTAAGTCAAAAATATAAATGTGGTAGTTGACAGTACGTCGAAGATTAAATATTACAGAAGAAATATTTTCAGCGTTTTAATTAGTCTCATGTCCGAGGTGAGATTTTCTATACGCATACATCAATACATATTGAGTTGAATTGCTGCTTTGGATCAAAGTGGTGGGTATGTACGTCTAGTTTGTTCCGATAGCAGCCAACGAATGTATTAACTGCCAGCAAGTGTAAAATGTTTTACATCTGATTGTAGTAGCTAGTTCAGTATTAGACTTGCATGAGACTTAGAGTTCTTAAAATATACAGAAAAGGACCTATCTAAAACTGCTATACTCTCCGCGCTACCAATAATAATAATAATAATAATAATAATAATAATAATAATAATAATAATAATAATAATAATAATAAATTTAAACTTATATAGCGCACGGCATATCCATAAAAGTCCAAGGCGCTTTACAAACATTCCTAAATTTAAAACTATTGAAAATTATGGAAAATGAAACTAGGGAAAACGAAAACTACTAATATAAGATTACCTATTATTATCTATTTACTGTTAAAACACAAAGAATTAGTGTTAATAAAAATATTAAAAAGATAGGTTTTAAGGTGTTTCTTAAAAGCAACTAAAGAGGATGACTTTCGCAGGCTGCAGGGTAGGCTGTTCCATAATTTGGGTGCACAAACGGATCTGTCGCCATACGTTTTGTAGTTGGAGCCAGGAACAAGCAAAAGTTCATTTGAGACAGAACGAAGACAGCGTGTAGATTTGCGATGATATAACGTACAGGCTAGACAAGTAGATAGGGCAGAATCCATTTAGTGATTTATAGGCCAGGAGGAGGATCCCGGGGGAGGGGGGGTACTCCCATATAGTTTGGGTGGGGGTGTGCCGCTGGGTTCGCGAAAGTCCTACCCTTTACAAGAGTAAAT